>PVIR01038892.1:0-14417 GCA_004026965.1 Petromus typicus | reverse complement strand
GGGAGGCGAGGGTGAGACGCACCACTGAGCCCAGGACCTGGCATTTGTTCTAGTGAGAACGGGGCCGAGCAGAACCAGTTTTTGAGGTTCTCATCAGTGTTGTTGTTTTCTCTGCTTGTTCTCAGCTTCGCCTTATGGCTGATCCAGGTGTGCAGGCTCAGCACACAGAGTGCTATTATTTCCATGGACCTCTGAGGAGTTAGCTTTCCTTGTGCATGTGTGTCTTCATTTTTCTTAAGTACTTGAGTCATCTACAAGTTATCTATCATTCTTTTTCAATGAAAGTATTCTTGTGACACCATTATATTGAGGCTTATCTTGATTTTCTTTTCTTAATTATCCTGTGGTCTCTACTATTGCAAACTCCTGTGAGAGACCCAACCCCAAGCCTGAGGAATGGGAAAAAAAGAGGACCAAGATGCATCATGTATAGGCACAAAGTCTCAGTGTTGAATGTGATCATAATGTACACCTAAAATGTACCAATAAACTCAATAAACAACAAAAAAAAGAGAAAAACTCCTAGCTGCAGATAGAGCAACACCAGAGGTTACTTGCAGGTTGTTATAATGATGAAAGTCTTTTACAATCATGAGCTTATTCTAATGCTCTATACACACGGATGAAGTCTTGTCTAAAACCTCCAGCCCTTCCAGTCCTGGGAGCTTAAAAGCTATTGTAAGTCTTAAACCATGGAGTGGAAAATGAGGCACATATATTATACTATGTCCCATGTTTACTCTATCAATGCATTTTTCTGATTGTTTTGTATCAGTGTATTTTTTATCATTTTATACAGAGTATTTCAGTTCTTAAAATTTCAAATAGATGTTTTTACAATTCCCTTGTAGAAAGGGAAATTGTATTTTAAAATACATCATTCATAAAGAAATGGTAACTTGAGATAGATATGTTTAACTTGATTTAAATAATGTACAGTACAAATGTGTATGAAAACATCATATGGTATTTCATTAATATATACAATTTTTATGTGTCACGTAAAATTAATTTTATTTTTAAAAAATATACATATCAAGAGGCCTAGAAGATAGTTCAGTGGTAGAGGTCTCACCTGAAATACGGAAGGCCTTGGGTGCAATCCCTATCAAAACACACACACACACATACACACACATACACACAGACACACGTGTGCACACGTACATGCGCACACACACACACGCAGGTTTCTGATTTTTTTTTTTTTTTTTTGAGACAGGGTCTTGCTTTGTAGTTCAGGCTAGTCCTGAACTCACTGTGTACCCTAAGCCAGCCTCAAACTCATAGCAATCCTCCTGCCTGTGCCTCCTGCGTGCTGGAATTACAGGTGTGAGACACCATACCCAGCACTGTGATACGTGGTTACTGGGGATGGAACTTGGGACCTTACACTTGTGAGACAGACACTGGAACCACTGAATTAAATCCCTGGCCCAGGTTTCTAATGTTTTATTTTATTTATTTATTTATTTATTTAGCTTTTTTGAGACAGGGTCTCGCTTTGTGGTTCAGGCTGGCCCTGAGCTCAGCCTCCAACTCACATCACAGCAATCCTCCTGCCGCTGCCTCCCGAGTGCTGGGATGACAGGCGTAAGCCACCACGCCCGGCACTGTGGTATGTGGTACTGGTTGCTGCTGGGTGTGAGTCTCCATACCGAGTATGGTGTGTGGTTACCGGGGATTGAACCCAGATCCTTGCGCTTGCAAGACAGGCGGCGGAACCACTGAGCTAACTCCCTGGCCCCGGGTTTCTAATGTTTTAAACAAGAATATAATAAGAAAATGGCATTAATCTGAGAATATAACACTGACTGATCAAAGTGTGTGAAAGATACTTTAGTAATAGATTTTATGGACTGTAGAACCAAACACGATGCCAGCGTTATCTGAGAATAACACAAATTTTTCTGAAAATTAAGGGAAAATATAACCTTAAGCCGGGGATGTGGGGACAGGAGCCAGAACATGTAGCTTCTTACAGAGCATTCTCATACAAGAGAAAGTAATAGATAAATAACACAGACAGACACACATGGATGAAATCTTATCTGAAACCCTCCAGCCCTTACAGTTCTGGGGTCTTAAAATATAGACTTAGCTTATCCTTTGAGTCACAACCTGAAACTACTCTTTTCATGCACACACACACACACACACACACACGGAGGTAGATGATTTTAAAACATTTTAATATTTGTCTCAGTTGAATCCCAATTCCTTGGAGACCTTTCTGTCTGGATTTATACACATAGTTATACCTCCATGTCATATATATCCATATGCCTATCCATGGATGCATAGATACACTTACACTTCTGTAAACACACACATATACTTCATAACGTACTCCAAATCGATTGGTAATGAAACATAACAATCAGATCTTATGTTAATTTAGATAAAGAGAAATAGAGAATTTAAAAATTAATCATGAACAGTTTAGTCATTTCACCTCGTGTGGCGGTGCCTGCTCATAATCTCAGCACTTTCGGAGACTGTGGCAGGAGGATTGCAAGTTTGAGCCCAGGCCGTGCAGTTTAGCAGGACCCTGCCTCAAAAGAACATAAAAGGTTGGGGATGCAGTTCAGTGCGAAGGCCTTGGGCTCAGTCATCAGTACTGAAAAAAAGTAGAAAAAGTAAAAATTTTAGTCATTTAAGATTTAGTGTAACAACTAACTTTTTAAATATTAAAATACGCCCTCCCCATGTTCTCCAACTGCATTTTTATATTTTGCATGATTATACCAGAGGTAAGACACGTGACCATCTTTAAATATCAAGCCCCACACTACTTTATTTTACCAATAAACATTTCCTGCTCCTGTCCGCATACAACATGTTGTGTGAAGGGTATGTCCTCGGCTGAGAGATACTACCTCTTTTAGTTTCATTATATGATTGTACCCCTGTACATTTGGTTGTAAAACAAAATATGAAGTGTAAAAGTGAAGAACTTGAAATTATACAAATTAAGTTAAGAAATCTCATAGAAAGTTTACTAAAATAAGGGTTGTGATAAATTCTTTTCTCAATTCTGCGAAGTTGCCTCAGCAGGATTTTAACCGGCTCTAGAGTCTCCGCCTCGTCCTTCCCACTGGATTCTGTGCACGGAAGAAACCTCTTGGTAATTGTTTGGGTGTGTCTCACAGGATGTATCTTTTCCTCTCTCCAAATATCTTGTTTGATTGAAACTTCAGGATAATATTTCTGCTGAAAGAAAAAGATTCCTGACCAAAGCCATTCTGAAAAAAAACAAAAAAAGGTTATGGTTGTGAACATGATCTAATTTGCCTCAGATGAAGTTCATTTATTTTTTCAGTGTACTTAAGAATCAGACATCCTTCTAGAATAGATATCACTAATAGTTAAACATTTTTTTTTTCTACAGACAAATCACACATTTAACCAAAAGCTGGTAAGATTTGCAACTTCTCAACTTCCCACATATATAAATCACACATTTATTCTGGTTAAAACATACTCTTCAAAAAATAAGTTCCCCATCGTATTTATGAATGGATGTTTAATGTTCCAATTTAAGCATTTTTGAACATTTGCTTAGAAGGCATCTGTTCAAGCAAACATCTTGGAAATTCTGTCACAAAATCTCAAGGTCAGAATCTCTCTCAATGACCCCTAACCTCAATGGGGTTTTCTGCAAGATAGATGGAAAGATTCCTCACAGACAGGGGCCGGGGAGTTAGCTCAGTGGTTCCGGCGCCTGTCTTGCAAGCGCAAGGGCCCGGGTTCGATTCCCCGGTAACCACATACCTATACTGGGTGTGGAGACTCACGCCCAGCAGCAATCAGTACCGCAGACCACAGTGCCGGGCGTGGTGGCTCACACCTGTAATCCCAGCACTCGGGAGGCAGAGGCAGGAGGATTGCTGTGATGTGAGTTTGAGGCTGAGCTCAGGGCCAGCCTGAACCACAAAAGTGAGACCCTGTCTCAAAAAACCTAAAAAAAAAAGATTCCTCACAGACAGATGGAAGGATTAAACTTGCACATACCAAATAATTCACAGTCAAAACAACAATTTACAACCAGCATAGGCAGAGGTATCTAAATGTCAACACTTTAGCTTATTCCAGTCTTTTAAAAATAAACCCCTTTGGAGACAGTCGGTTCATCCCCCTCACATCCAAAACCTTGAGTTCTGCCCAGTTTCTTTTGCTGTGCTAGAAGCCTTCATTGTTTTGGGTCCTATTTTAAAGTTGACATGTGGTATGTGGAGGGCCATTTTACATGGAACAAGTATTATTGCTTCTTTAAGTCCATAGAATTTATTTTTTAAATGAGCAGAATGTTATTCAGAGCTCTGGTACTTCATGTGCCCAGAACTATGCAAGAAGGTCAGAGGGCAAAATAACACTGACAAAAGGTTAAAAAAAACATCCATTAGGCAACACTGGGAAGAGACAGTGTCACCATCTGGTAGCTCCATGGGAGCACGGAGTTTGGTGTGGGAAACCCCATAATCTCTAGATGATGGCGCAGACTCAGAAGAGGCTGCGGCGAACGCTGTGGCAAGCCCAGGTACATTTGCAGAGAGGGAAAAACTATTCTCCCTGAAGCAGCTTCCTGGATTTTCAGTGAACTGATGAACTGCCTACAACATATATTCAGCCCTCTATATGTTTGGGGGCTGGGGGAAATATAACAAGAATGCACACGGGCCAGGGATTTAGCTCAGTGGTTCTGGCAGCTGCATGGCAAGCACAAGGTCCCAAGTTCGATCCCTGGTAACCACACAGCAAAATGCTGGGCATGGTAGCTCATGCCTGTAATCCCAGCACTCAGGAGGTTGAGGCAGGAGGATTGCTGTGAGTTTGAGGCCACTATTATTTTTATTATTTAGTACCATCAGGGAATTTTAGTCAATGTAATAAAACGAGAAGAAAGTATGTATAAGTGAAAATATATTCATATATCATTCAAAGTAGAATCATGACTTGCATAAATCTATTAAATATACATTTAAATATACAGTGTATAATCTGTGTGCAATGCAATAAATGGACTTTTAGTTGTGGGATGAGGAAAGAATATTTTTATATTTTATCCTTTAATTTTTGGACTTGTATGTGTGAATTTTGGTCTACGGATTGAGGTTAAGTGGTACCTTTCCTACTTTGAAAGCATAGAGGCCTGAGTTCAATACCCAGTATCACACACACACACACACACACACACACACACACACACACAGGCAAAGATAGACTCAAGTAAACAAAAGCTGTCAGAAATGAGAATGAAATTTATGAGCATAGAGGAAGGACGAGTGAGACAATGCTGTGCTGACGTGGAGAATTCTGAGAAGAGTCGAAGGGATCTAATTAGGAAGTGTCTCATTTGATTTATAGAGAAAGAAGACTTGAGACTGCAGATTTCAGCTGTCCATCATCCGATTGTGCTGAGAACCCCAAAAATGCAGAGCCCGAGTCACTGCTGTCTGTCATTCTCCTTAACAGAGGTCTAGTGCAGTACTGGGTCTCCAGCATTCCAGCTGAGCGCGCTTGTTCCAACCATGTCAGCACATCCAGGGAAATAAAACTACGGGTGTCTGAGTTTCTCAGAGGGAGCTAAAACTAAGTAAAGAGGTGACAGGGTGGAGGCGGTGGCGATGGCATGAATCCTGAGTGCTAGCTTTGAAAGCAGAAATCGTCTGTCATCAAACTGGGTGCGTGGTTGAGAACAGACAGAATCAGATTTGCGTCTGCACTGGGGGGAATATGACAGACATCCTGGTAACATAATCAGTGTCTTGTCTACTCACGTCATCTATAGAGTCTAAGTTTTTTGTATATTCAGCATACGATAGTTTAAAATTTTTAATTTTATTAGTATCCATTCTCAGTACGTAATGAATACATTCCTTGTAGAAAGTTGGAACATGCACATAACGTATCTTAATTTTTTCACATTCCTTTCCCTCATCGCTGCCCTGTCTTGGTCCTCTTCCCTTTTGCAAGGGGTCTGTGTCCCTGTTTCCTGTTTTCTATTATCTATCTTTTATTTTGCTCTTTAATTTATTTGTAATTTGGATTTCTCATATAAGAGAAGTCATGTGATATTTAACCTTATGTATCTAATTTATTTCACTTACTATTATGGGCTCAAGGTGCATATTATACTTAAAGCAGTATCTCAGAAGTAAGCGGGTCGTCTTCTGTGTCATTTCCTTTTTCTTCCTCCCATCAGCTGTCCCTCCACTGTATTCATTTCTATTGCTTGACATGTTGTTCCCACCTCATTCAGCTCCTGTCTGCAACTAGCTGACCAATCTTGGAGATTTACTTCTTCATTTCTGTTAACTTGCCGCTACCAGAATCGAGAACGTCACCGTCTTCTAAATGATCTCCTAAAATCACCTCTGAACGTCTGGACTGAAATCTCTCTGTTACCCTCAGTTAATCTTAACACTATTGTTGCTATCCACAGAAATTTGTGAGCTTTCCTTTTTGCATGACATTTGGCATATTCTATTGTGCTATTGTTCCAATCTTCACTATACCATAAGCTCCTTGTGGGAGAAGATATTTTAGATTTATTTTCCAAACTTTACTATGCTACAGTAATACTTTTAAAGCCATGAAAATGCTGGTTCTATTGCTCAGTGGGTGCTGGGTGTAACTGTTAATTTAGTGTCATTCTCCTTCCGTTCATAGTATCATGAAACTCCATTTAAAAGCATGCAACATACAGAATCATTCTCTCTGAAGCATACAGTCTCCTGAGCATGTTTCCTCCTAAGTCATTAGTCAATTACGGGAAAACATCAAGGTCCAAGTTTATCCAAAATAACCCGAGTCTATCATTCCCGCTCCTCAAAAGAGAGGGTATCTTGGTTTGTGGACTCAATTTGTTCTACAGTGTTGGAAAAGGCAGGCCCATTTGTGTCTGTGTGGGATAGAAGGCCACAGTCATGTTTGTCACCAATTGAGAGTTTGCAAAAAACAAAAATTTTGGCCACACATTTCTGTTTGTGAACCAAATTGTTTGCACACAAAAGCGTTTGTGAACAGAAGCACCATTGTACCTATGTGTGCTGGTAGGTGTTAATATCCCCACGTGTCCCTGGGACCAGAGTTTCCTACTAGGCCCAAGTTGATGCAGCTTCTGTGTTTTGATAGAAGTTCTTGACTGTGCCTATCTCTGAGGTGTGCTCTGTTTACCTTCCTGGCAGCTGTTGCTCTGTCATTAAGAATCCTTGCTCTTTAGGGCCGGGGGTTTAGCTCAATGGATCCAGTGCTTGCCTTGCAAGTGCAAGGACCTGTGTTCAGTCCCTGGTAACCACACACAACAATGCTGGACGTGGAGACTCACATTCACCAGCAATCAGTACCACATACAACAATGCTGGGCATGGTGGCTGATGCCTGTAATCCCAGCACTTGGGAGGCAGAGGCAGGAGGATTGCTGTGAGTTTGAGGCTGAGCTCCGGGCCAGCCTGAATTACAAAAAAAAGTGAGATCCTGCAAGAATTGTTATCTTTAGCTCTTTTTCTCTCTATCACTGCCAGTGCTCCGATATCCTGGTATGGACTTGACCTTCCTTGCCCCTTCTCCAACCAGGGCCAAGAGTAAATGATTCCCAAGGGGAAATTCTACTCATTTCACCATTCTCTGGAAGCCTAAGCATTTTTATTTCAAAAAGGAAGTCTCATGTTATAGCATTTCTCTTCCACTTTGTCAAAAACTCAATTTGCAAGCTGCCTCTCAAAGAAATGATGAAGATCTTGATTTTTTTTTTTTCTCTCCAGATTAGGAGGTTGTGGATACAAGACAATACTTCAGACAGACTCACCAGGGTCCTCTGACTTTCAGGCATATTGCTCAGGAAGACCATTCCACACTGACAGTTGTTCTTCTAATCCTTGGCTAGTAGTTACTAACATGGCCTCAGGATCCCAAGATTTATGGGCCAACAAACCCTGGTTGTTTGGTCATGACTGTCTTTCTTTTCCCTGCTTTTATTTCCTGGAGGGCAAAAACAATAAGGCTCATACAACTTGCCTAATAGGTTTCAGGTTATACTAATGAGAGAACTGAAGCGGAAAAAGGCAATCCTGATTTAGATTAAGCCAAAAAATGAACTTGTCTTATTTGAAGATGGCAGAATACTAAAACTGTAAAGATAATAGAAACACCTGCAAACAGAGGAAGCATATCAAAAGCAAGAAAAAATTTTAATAACTCAATAAAAAATAGAAAAGAAATAAAAAGTTTGTTAGTATGTCTGTTACAATTTAGATCGCAAATATTACCTATGGGCTGATCTGTTAAAGTGTCGGCCCCCAGGGCAATGCTTTTGAGAGGTGGTGGAGCTTTTAGGACGTGAGACCTAGTGGGAGATCTGTAAGACACTGGGGCCATGGCCTTGAGGGTAGCCAGGGGACCCCAGTCTCTTTCTCTTTTGCTTCCTGGCCATGAAGTTTGAGTCTACCATTCATCCAATCCTCCTGACAGGCCTAAAGCCACAGAACCAACCAATCATGGACTGGAATTTTCAAAACTATGAGCCAAAATAATCCCTTTCTCTTCATAGGTTGATTATCATAGGTGTTTCGTTACAGTGCCAGAAAGGTGACTAACACAATGTCTTTGTCTGCTTGGGCTGCAATAATAAAATCTCTGGAATACAGTGGCTTATAAAGAACAGAAACTTATTTCCCACAGTCCTGGGGGCCGAGGAGTCTGGACTCAAGATGGCAGCGGGTTCAGTGTCTAACTGAAGGTCTAGTCTGGCTCAGAGATGGTTGGTGCCTTCTGCCTTTGTCCTCACACAGTAGAGGGGTGTGGCTCTCCCTCAGGTCTCTTTTACAAGGTACTGATCCTACTCACGAAGGCGCTGCTTTCCTCACCTGAACACCTTCCTAACTCTCGACCTCCACATAGCTAACATTACTGTCATTGTTAGGATTTCAAAGCATGAGCTCTGGGGAAGGGAGAGAGGAACATGAACTTTTCCATAACACAGTTCTACCAAGGAGCAAAACTACGAAAGCTGAACACGTCAAGGGATGTCTGTAACATGCTAGGTGTCTAACAGCTAGGCCACAGCTGATGTGTCCAGGACTGTGCATTCCGCCCAAACTACATTAATCCGTTCTCTAACCCAGACATTCTCAACTGAAGACAATTTGGTCTTGCAGGGAACATTTGGCAACGAGAGGGATATTTTCTGACTGGCACTTGGTAGAGTTCAGTGATGTTGGTCAGCACCTTACAATGTACAGAGTGTCCCCACAGGGAAGAATTAGCCTTTCTAAAATGTCAATAGCGCAACTTCACACTTGATTTGATCCCTGGTTAAATATTATACAGGCTTTTTCTTACTCGGGTATTTATAGTTAATAATTGGGTGAAAAAAATATTCTCCTGGCATGCAATGAAAGGTGAGATGGGAGGACTTTAAGTTTTCTTTATTCATTGGGTCAAGAAGAATTGCTTAGAATGCACAGAACACTACAATGAGACAAGTACTATTTCTTTCTCTCGGGCAGTAATAAACTTTCCCTACGCCTCCTACTCCACAGTTCTCAATATAAAAGAGTATGTTGAAGTGTTCATTTAACAATATTTACTGTCACTCAAAATGAATCTCTTGCTCAATCTGGTGTCTCCTCATACAGAAAAAGCTTTTTCAGTGTTGAGGACTATAATCCATGCCTATCCATATGGCACTTAGAGGAAAAAAGACATAAAGCTAATTTGAGGTGACCCTTTTACCTTACTGGCGATACTACGTAAAAAGCCCCAGGAATGTGTGGAAACGCTTTCATAAGGATATAGGTGAATTTTATTCTTTATTTTAATGCCAGAAACACTAATGCCAATTATCAGGACACCAGTCTGTGACTGCGTTATAGAAGAACAGGATTCTGGAGTATTTCCCACCAGAAGGTACACATGGCCAGGCCTGTGGCACACACCTGTAATCCCAGCACTCTTGAAGCTGAGGCAGGAGCAGCCTGAGTTTGAAACCAGCCTGGTCTACATGGCAGGACCCCATCTTTTTTTTTTTTTAGGTTTTTGGAGACAGGGTCTCGCTTTGTGGTTCAGGCTGGCCCTGAGCTCAGCCTCAAACTCATATCACAGTCCTCGTGCCTCTGCCTCCCGAGTGCTGGGATGACAGGCGTGAGCCACCACGCCCGGCACTGTGGTATGTGGTACTGGTTGCTGCTGGGTGTGGGTCTCCACACCCAGTATTGTTATGTGGTTACCGGGGAATCGAACCCGGGTCCTTGCGCTTGCAAGACAGGCGCCAGAACCACTGAGCTAACTCCTCGGCCAGGCAGGACCCCATCTTACATGGTCTCCTAGGGAAAAAAAAGCATCAAAAAACAGAGCTGTCAGCGAAGCAAAACAAAAGTGAGCAAAGTATGTAAGATTTAATTGAAAGAAGGCAAGAAGTGATTTTTAGGGCACAATACAAAAGGATAGGAGTAGGCATATGTATTTTCTATCTTATTTATTAAATTTTTTTTGTTTTTTTCCCATAAATATTTTTAAAAATTACTTTTAAATATTAGTTTCTAAATGTGATTCAGGTGTGTCTATACAGAAAGGAGAAAAAGACAGTGTGAATCTAGCATAGATATGCATCTTAACCACAAAGGGCCTTAATTCTGCAGAAAAAGGTATTCAGTCTAGTGTTGATGACCACTTTGTTAGGATTTAGTCTGAAAATAACAAAGGGGATTTTAAATTCAGCTTCCTGCCTGCTTTTGTGTTGTGCGTTTCACAAAAGTTGCCCTGTAAAGGCCTCTGGACAGGCTGGCGTGACGCCAAGTCACTGTCCACAGAGCCCGATCTGGTACATTGTTCCGCTTAGACAGGACCTGGAGGGAAGAGCAGAAAGACCTTCTGAGAGAGCAAAAGCACTGCAAGAGTTACAGGTACCTCTGCGGTACCTAGGACTCGAAAGAATGATGTCAGAAGATAAATACATCTGTGGAAAACAGTAAATACTGGAAAAGGTTTATGAGTCACATTAGGGTTACTGTATATTTCCATCAATTTTGTTTCTGTTCAATTTTTTTTTCTTTCTTTCTTTTTTTTTTTAGGTTTTTTTTGAGACAGGGTCTCGCTTTGTAGTTCAGGCTGGCCCTGAGCTCAGCCTCAAACTCACATCACAATCCTCCTGTCTCTGCCTCCCGAGTGCTGGGATTACAGGCGTGAGCCACCACGCCCGGCACTGTGGTATGTGCTACTGGTTGCTGCTGGGTGTGAGTCTCCACACTCAGTATTGTTATGTGGTTACCGGGGAATCGAACCTGGGCCCTTGTGCTTGCAAGACAGGTGCCGGAACCACTGAGCTAACTCCCCGGCCCTGTTTCTGTTCAATTTAACATTACAGAAGGAGGCCAAGAAATACACCTAGAGATTCCAGAATAGAACTCGGAAGTAAGTGAATCCCAAATAGTGTCCCTCCAATGTGTTGGAGAAGGGTCCAGTGGAATGGTATTCCCCTGGTGTAGAGGACTGTTGAATTATATGTAGGAACTTTCCGAGTGTACATTTCACATAGACAATAAAAATTCAAAGTTTGCTGCAGATGTGTTAGCAAAGTTAACAGGGACTATCAGAGAGAACAATGGTGAACAGAGAACAAAGAAAGCTATTGTTTTCCATTATTCTTAATCTTAATGATTGTCCTCTACTGGCCAGGGAAAATATTTCTTTGTGATATGGCAGGCTAATATTTTATGAAGAAAACAGGGATTGATTTGAGAAAAATAAATCTGGAAAATAAAATAATGGCCTTTACAATCACGAGACAACTACGTGAGGGAGATTTCCTGTTGAAATATGCGGTAACCTGTGTCACCAGTGATTCCAGGCACTCTATCATCAAAAGGCACTAAAGAGTAAGGTGACCCTCCCTGGAGAGAACATGGCCACCTCTCTCACCTGCCATTTGGACACAAGGGTGGAACTTTGCACGGCCTCCATTTAAATAAACTTATACAACCCCATGTGGTAGTGTTTCACTAATATAGAAAGCTTGTCCTGGAGAGTTAGTAAGAGTATGAGGGTCTCAGATTTGCAAATTTCCCCGGGATATACTTTGGGGGTGTGTGTACAGTCTGTTAAAGTGAGCCAGAAACTGAGACAATGCATACCAACAAATGTCTGTCTTACAGATTTAAGAATAAACATGTGATAGATTTTATTAACTCATTTATGAGGAAACTAAGGAAGGGTGACAGTGTGATCAAAGGACAATCTCCAGAACAGACACATTTTTAGACTTAGAATGCTGAATGAATGTGTCAGTCGAGCCAAAGTTGGTTTTCCCACAAGACAGAATCCATTTGCATTTCTATGAACAAGAAATTTAGCAGCTCTGTCATTTATCCACAAATCACAGGACTGCAAGGGAGCCTCTGCGCATCGGAACCAGACAGCTCAGGTGTGCTGTACAATGATAACATGTAATTTTCCATTTAAGCACAAATGCCTCCTTTTAATCTTCCCATTTTTGATAAAAAAGCATCTTAAAGATCCTTGGTCACAAAACTTTCCTGCCTTGTTAGGTTTGGCATGGTTGCTGGCACAGGTGCAACAGGAGTGCTAGTCCACCGTGTGAGCCTTCGTGCAAGTTTCTTGGCTGGAGGCTTCTGGAAGGCGTCTCAGTTGGACCTCTACATGCTGCTTTCAAATAATTTTCTCTCCCAGGGCTAGAAACCAAATCCAAGGAACTTTCTATGTAGCATTTCACTTGTAGTAGCTACACATTCAGGGTGTTTAGAGACCGATGCATCTTGAAGTTTTCAAAGCAGTCGAAAGTTCCTGGCTTCCCACTGAAGTGACCACACCTCTTTCCAAGGCTGGACCTTTAGGGCAGGTCAGGCCCAGTGTTCCTCCCAGAGCGCTGGCAGCACTGGCTCTGCACGGTGAACCTTACCTTCCTGGAAGGTGCGGCCTCTGGCTTCCTCAGGCCGGCAGAGTGCTCCAGAGAGCAGTGCAGAGGGGTTGGGTAAGGAGGCTGCAAGGACAGCCTGTCCTCTAAAGAGCTGCTGCCCTGTGGCTACGGATGGCAAGGACTGGGGACCTGCAGCAGCTGGCGTGGGGGTCAGAGGTGGTTGTGCTCCAGCGCCTGAGCCCGGGGCACTAGGATGGTGGAAACAGGATCTGCTTCGCTTAGCTGCTCGTGAACTCAACTCCTCACCAGAGTAAGCTGCCACGGGCCACCTGCCCCTGGTGTCTGACATCGTACCCAGCTCAGTTGTGCCTCGTGTTCCTGCTCAGAAATTCCTGTATTTAGCTAAGTCTCATTCAGAGAGAGTCCTTAGGCAACAGAAGGACCTGTGACCCTCCACCTCATTCCCCATCTTGTTTTGCATTTGACCTGCTTTTTACCATGGTTCTGAGCCTTAAGCCTAAGCCATCCTGTGAGTTATTCCTGCTTTTGTGTCCTGTTTAAGAATTCTTTGCCCTCTCCAGTGAAATCTTGCTATCGTTTGGGGAAGAAGCTTTAGTTACTAACAACCATGAGGAACTGTGGCAGAATCTCAAAATGGAAGAAGTAAAGCTGTCCATAAGGAAGAAAAAAGAAGGAAAAGAAACAAAGAACTAAAGGAAAATATAAGCAGAAAGAAGCTACTATGAATGCAGTGGTTATTTGGAACAGTGAAATATGGCTTATTTGAAATGATACCTAGCAGGACAAAAAGGGAAGGACTGTGGGGCAGGGGCTGCCCCCTAGCGTTCTTGGTAAGTTTGAATCTCTGGTAGGAAGTTACAGAAAGTCTTTCATGAAGAAGCCATCCTGCTAAGATGAAAGGGGTGGTGAGGAAGCTTCGGTGATACAAGTTCTCTCTGAGAGTCTCATTATTCATGATAGAGAAGGTGTGTGGGTTGGTGATGTGGGTGTTGGTCTGGGATTAAGCTGGACAGATCTGAGGCTTTTCCATCTCTTTCTGTCTCTATGTAATGTTTTACAGAGTGTAGAAGGAGAATATGAAGTTATAGGCCCAGTGTTGGCTTTCTCAAAGGGGGGTCCTTTATCACAGTGATGCTCCTTCTCAGTTTACATGGCAGGTGCTTCTCTGCATTTGCAAAATCTCATCAACAAGTGCTGCCATCTGGCCTTTCTCTGTGTGGACCTGAGTCAGATGTTGAGATATCTGGAAACATTTGAAGTTCCCTTTGCAGACAATCTCTCCAAGATGTTTCTTCTGCTACTGGAGACTCCAAATTTGCCAAGAATATTAGGGGGCAACCCCTACACCACAGTTTGTCACCTTTGGTCCTGCTAGGCATTATTTCAAATGAGCCATCTTCTATTGCTCCAAATAACCATTTCATCTGCAGCAGCTTTTTTCTGCTTACGTTATATTTTTATTTAGTTCTTTGTTTCTTTTCTTTTACTTTCTTTGATTTTATATCAGACACATAGTTGGTAG
>PVIR01038891.1:0-14289 GCA_004026965.1 Petromus typicus | reverse complement strand
TCAGAAGATAAGCTCACACAGTTTGGCAGGGTCTATGGCAGAAGGCCCCTCACCCAAAATACAGCCCTGTAGACAGCCGGTCATCAGTCTTACATTGACTTTCAGTGCATTTCAGAGTCAGGTATAATGCTTGCGGTACAGACAAATAGCTTAAATCATTTCTTCAGTGATAGTTCAGCTGAAAAACAATACTATCAATGAAGGGACAAACAATAAGCATAATCAACGCTTCTACAAGTCTTACCTTTGGCTGTTCACATTAAAGACAAAAAATGAAAAATTAATTATATCTGAAAAGCAACCCACAAACATATTCAAATTGGTTTTAATTATCTATTATTATACAATAAGTTTCCCAAAACTTTAATGACTTTAAAAACTGGCAAATACAGTTGCTATTGGTCACAGGTTGTCTGGGTGGTTCTGACGGAGTCTCATGTGAGATCACAGGCAAGATGCTGGTCAGGGCTACGGACCTCCGTGTGATGAAAGGGCTGCTTTCAAAGGGGTTCATTCTATTGGCTGGCAAGCTGCTGCCAGGAGATGTGGTCCCAATACCTAGTCACACAGCCCTCCTGTTAGGTTGCTTGAGTCTCCAAATAACACGGCAATTGGCTTTCCCCAAGACTGAGTGATCCAAGAAAGCAAGACAAAAGTAGTTTCAGAAGCCACACACTATCACTTCCACCACATTCTCCCACTCACACGGACCAACTGACATAGTGCGAAGAAACCAAACAAGTCTTAGACACCAAAAAGCAAGGATCACTGGTGGCCATGTTGTAGGCTGGCTACCACAGTGCACCTTCTGGCCCCAGTGGTTCACTTGCTCCTACAGGAAGGCAAAATATGCATAATCCCTCCAAACTCACTTCTCATTAGAGCTTGTGACTACCATGCTCGATTATATCAACTTGTTGACTTGGAAGCTCTCTCAACGACTGGTGAAGCAAACTTCTGAATATGTGTGGGAGGGTCACAGAGGCATGACTTTAGGTAACATCTTTGGTTCCAGGCCCTTTCTTCTTTTAGCCATGAGTCAAACAGCTTTACTAGCTACACTCTTCTGCCATGATGAAGCCAGCCAACCCTGAATGGAATGCCTGACTAAAGTCCCTGAAATAATGAGTAAAATTAAATCTCTCATCCTTTAAGTGGTAGATGTTGGCTATTGTGTCCCAGAGATAGGAAATCTGATTAATACAGAGCCTCAACTCAAAATCCAGAGTCTCAAAACAAATCTAGAACCACATCACTTTTATAAGATCCCAGAGCAATGAGGATCCTAAAAGGCCAGTGAATTTTATTTCATAGTTTTAGAATTTAGGGTCTGAAGATAGTTTAAGGAGAGTAAAATGACTTATACTATTGTATTATTCTAGGTTCTAGCAGGAGAAACAGAGAGATTTTTAAAGAACTGGTTCACATTATTTGAAAGATTAAAAACAAAAGTCGTGCAATCTGGTGTTTGTCAGCTGGAAATGAAAGAAATCTGGTGATGTCCTTCAGTCCACGACTACAGGCCTGAGAGCCAGGAACACCAAGGGTGTGAGTTCTAGTGTAAAGGCAGGAGACCAAGTACCCAGCTCGAACAGTCAGGTGGAGGGAACAAACCCTTCCTGCCCACTTCTGTGCTCTTCATGCCTCTAAGAGATCGAGTGATGCCCACTCATCTTGGAGAAGGAAATCTGCTTTGTGCGGTCTACTGATACACATGTCCTCCTTCCTGAGGCACCTCACAGACACACAGAACACCACGTCCCTGTCGAGGTGCCACGTAAACTAACCACCACAGCCACTGACATAAGACAAATAAACTCACATAGTACTTTTTCTCATCTCATTTAGTTTATATTTATGTGTTTCCTTATATGCATAATAAAGTTATATATGATATATATATATATCCTATAAAACAAGCATATATGTGTAAATAGGCATGTTCACAGTATTCTTTTTTAGTACAGAGAAGGGTACAGAATCATAATAAGTCTGAAGACAACTGGTGCCTGTGAGGACAAGCACAGTGCCTGCCCATCCTGTTTCTATTTCTAGTCCTCATTTGTCAGGGGCTGTATCTGGTGATTAGTAAGGAGTATCAAACACAGCTTCCAGCCTGACTGCAGCATGGAAGTGGCGAAAAACAGTGTGGTTTTTGAGGGAAGAAAATGTCAGAATCACATCAAGAAAGAAGAGGTGGTGGTTGTGACAAGCACTTAGCCGATTCTTTAAGCTACACGGAATATTTAGAATCAAGGACAAATTTGCCTTTTAAAAAAGCCAGCAAATATGAGACCTTGTTTATGAGACTAAAGCAACAAATAAAAGGTAAACATTTATCCTTCATTGTAAGAATTGTGTCTTTATTTTTTAAAAGGAGAGGAGATAAATTTAGTGTGAAGGATGGATGTAAGTAAGAGAGAAGGGAAGATGCAAAGGAAGGAAGTTATTAACATCTACTATCATGAGCTGCCAGGTACTTAAAGAAAAATATTTTACTCTTTTTTTGTCTTCGCTCTCCCTTTTATTAAAATGCTGTTTACAGAATCAAAGGTCACAAAAACAATCCTAATGCATTCCTTTGTCTGTATGGTCCTTCACCCTGGTAGCTCAACCAAATACCTCGTCTAGTCATATCAGTCCTGTTCTTAGAAGCCTCTTTGCACTTCAGTAGCCGCTGTGGGCCAATGTGAAAGTCCCAACGGACTTGTCCCTCCACGAGTCATTTACTATAGGCGAGACTCTTATACAGATAGCTAATATTATATATGTTGTGCATTAAGCAGTATAAGTTGCATGTTACAATCAACATGTTTGCAAAATTGAAGGATGTCATAGTTAATTACTTTTCTTTTTTCTTTTTTTTCTTTTTCTTTTTTTTTTTTTTTTTTGAGACAAGGTCTCGCTTTTGTAGTTCAGGTTGGCCGTGAGCTCAGCCTTGAACTCACAACAATCTTCCTGCCTCTGCCTGCCTCTCAAGTGCTGAGATTACAGGCATGAGCCACCACGCCTGGCACCATGGTCTTTGGTTCTGAATGCTGATGGGCGTGAGTCTCCATGCCCAATACTATATGTGGTTACTGGTGATGGAACCCAGGCCCTTGCACTTGCAAGGCAGGCGCCAGAACAAATGAGCTAAATCCCTGGCCCAATTAATTCCTATCATGAGAGTTTTGGTCTAGGCTATTGCTGTGATTGCAATAGCTCCCCCAAAAGTTTATATCTTAGAAACTTAATCCCCAAATTCCTAAGTTGGTGTCACTGGAGATGGAGCCTCTGAGCAGTAACTGGAGTGGGAGAGTCATGATGCCGCAGCCTCATGATGCTTCATCTGAGGACAGACTCGAGCTCCTGGGTTCCTTCACCCTCACCACATGGTGCCCCTGCCATAGATAACATGTCAAGAAGGCATGGTCAGACACCAGGACTTCCATGCGGGATCTCCCAACCTCCAGAACCGGGAGAAGAAAATGACTTGCCTTTGTAAGTGGCTCAGGCCACAGAATTCAGTCAGAGCCACCGGTAACCGCTACACACACTTGGGCCTGCCACACGCTGAGGCCTGTGTTTGAGCCCAGCGCTCTTCAAACGTGACGCTTGCACGTCGTGTTATTGCATCTTTCCAGGAGCCCAATACAGTCTACTGTCTGTCTACTGTTCCTGTTTACAGAAGAAGACACTACGGCTTATGTAATTTGCCACAAAGCACACAAAGGGCAAAGGCAGAACCAGACCTCAGTGACTACCCCTGAAATACTTCATAAGCAGCTCTCATACTTGGGTAAGAATGTGTGTGTAAGAATTACACAAAATATTGCTGGGCCTCACCTGAAAATTATGGTGCAGCAGGCCTACAATATTCCCTGAAAATATGATTTTTTCATGAAACACCACCAGCTGATCTAATTTGTGTAGTTAGTGGTTTTCTAGGTACTTACCAGAAGAGAGCTCTTAAATTGGTATCTATTACCAAATAAATTGAACTTTGTAAGGCCCTATCCTTTTTGACACTATGAGTAGAAGGAAAAGAACACTTATACATAAACATACAAACATATATGTTCAAACTTACAGAACCAAAACACCGACTGCTGTGATTTGCACTACAAAACTATTCTTCAATTCACAAAAAGAGTTATTTGCAATGAACCCTCTTATAGCAGAAACTTTCAGAACTAGTCCTTATATAACACTGCCTAAAAGTTGGAAAAAATAAGTTTGTCTACCACAACCCAAAACAGTAATGGTGCAATTCCCAATACACAGAGAAACACTTAGACTAAATAGAAAATAATTTAACCAGTTTAATTTTACCTCCCATAGGTTTTTCTTAAGCATCTAGTGATTGTACCACTTATCTGCTCTTGAAGGAGAACTGACAACAAAGAAAATAAACAAGTACTAAGGAATTCTTAAATAAGACATTCAAGAAGAGTCAATCGTGTCACATTTGACACCAGAACTTTTTTGGTTGTTCTTTCACATTATGCTGATGTACACAGTGATAAGCTGTCTCTGACCCACACAGCGTGACCGAACGTGCCTCTTTGTAATGGATTTCCATGGGACAAAAACACCAAGACTGCCTGGTACACTGCCATCTAAACACGTCTGAGAGCGGCTGGGCCTGGTTCCCTTCAAGTGTGATTTGACATATGCCACTTCAGTGATATAATTTTCACTAGCATATTTACTTATTACGTAAGCTATTATGTCAAAAAGAGATCTCAGTTATTGTTGAGCTGAAATTGTTGTGGTACTGGTCGTTTTCCTTCTCCAAAACAGGAATTACCCCCCCAGGGAGGCCCATCCCTAAAAGCATGGACGGACTGATCCAGGAGAACTTGTGCTCCAGGCTCCTGTGTGTCACAACCTCCATTCTGCAGAAGCCCCAGAGATGTCTCTCAGCAAAGAGACAGGAAATCCGTTGGAGCCCCAGAAATGTGCTGCAAGCCCAAAGCTGGACTTCTGGTGTGGGCAGAGCGGACAGAATGTGAAGAGCCTCTGGGGATGATTCAGTAGAGCGTCCAGCTGGACGCTAAGAATCAGAGCTTCACGTCCTCACTGAGTCAGCTTTAACTACCAGTTATGTGCCAAACTAAACAGGCAGGCCAAGGAAATGGCTTAAGAGCCAGGAATGGACCAGGAATGAATGAGAGCAGGGAGAAACCTGCAAGAGTGCCAAGGAGGCAGAGCTTGCAAGAGCACTGCTCCACGAAACCAGGGTGGGCAGTGCTTTCCACCCAGTGGAGGTGCGGCACCTCCAAAGCACCATCCACCAATTCACCCTCTGTGCTGCCAACTGCCTCCTCCCAGAGACAGTGTCTGCATATGGACGGTGTCAGCCTGTTCCCTGAAGCCATCATGTCCATCCCATTTATTCTCTGTGCATGTTAGAACCTGGACTAACTGCAAAGCTGTCAACATTTCTGCTTTCCTATAATACCAGACCAGCGTATCCAAGTGGACATCAGTGGTTGTTTCAGCATTTAGATGTCTTGGCAGGTCCACAGCCCCTGCTGACACCTAAGAACCTGATGAGGCAACCTGCCGAACAACAGAAACTTCCACAGACCACCCTGAGCCCACAGGGCTTAGGGGAAAGAGACACAAAAGCAAGTCGAATGCACCCTGGATCCAAAGGAAGATGGAGCCTTTCCTGGGGCTCACTGGCCAGAACTTAGAAGATAGTGGATAAGTCAGTGTCTGGGGCAAGCTTCTAGAGCAGCAAAGGAGCAGAGAGAGGAATCCCACTCCCATGCTTCTGAGGATTTACACTTTCTGATCCACTGGAAGAGCACCCCCAGGTAATGAATAAACTACGCTACTCAATGATGCTGCAGGAAATATTTGAAAGATCTGTAGGCATATATCAACACTACTGCATTATCTCCATCGTAGCTACAACTGATGTCCTTCCTTACTAAAGGGAGGGTGGGGGCTGGGGATGTAGCTCAATGGTGCCACTGCCTGCCTGGCAAGTGCAAGGTCCTGAGTTCGATTCCCAGTTGCACACGCAAAAACAAAAGATGGCTAGTTTGGAGCCAGGCACTATGATACACACCGATAGTCCTGGCTACTAGGAAGGCTGGAATCTAGAAGTCTGCTGCCACCCTGGGCAACATGGTTTAAAGGGAAGGGCTAAGATGCATTGGACAGTTTCTTTGTGCCATGCACCATGCTAAGCATTTCCCCTGACTTCGTTACTCCTTACGTTAGCCCCATGAAGGAGTTACTGGACACCACAACCTGTGTTACTGACGAAGAGGTCAAGGCTGAGAAAAGTAAACTAAGCTGCTCTGACTCTGAATGAGTAGCACTGAGCCATTCAGCTTTCCCCAGAAAGTCCAGTCATCGCTCTAGTTTAAAAGCACCCATTAGAGGGCCGGGGAGTTAGCTCAGTGGTTCCAGCGCCTGTCTTGCAAGCGCAAGGGCCTGGGTTCAATTCCTCTGTAACCACATACAATACCGGGTGTGGAGACTCACCCAGCAGCAACCAGTACCACATACCACAGTGCCGGGCGTGGTGGCTCACGCGTGTAATTCCAGCACTCGGGAGGCAGAGGCAGGAGGATTGTGATGTGAGTTTGAGGCTGAGCTCGGGGCCAGCCTGAACTACAAAGTGAGACCCTGTCTCAAAAAACCTAAAAAAAAAAGCACCCATTAGACAGCACAACATCGACATATATAAAAACACCACAAGTCACTAAGACAAGCTCCACATCATGCTTGAGAAAACTCTTTAAGGACACAAGCATTTAAAACACTTTAAGCAGATGATTATTCAAAATGAAAACAACAAACTAAATTTTGGTGAAGTTCATCTGGCTAGAAAATGTGACACAGTTCATCTTTACTGATGCCGGACAACGGAATGCTACCATGTTAGTGACGGGAGGAGGAGCTGCAGGGTTAAAGAAGGGAGTCGAGGGCCGGGGAGTTAGCTCAGTGGTTCCGGCGCCTGTCTTCCAAGCGCGAGGACCCAGGTTTGATCCCCGGTAACCACATACCATACTCAGCGTGGAGACTCACGCCCAGCAGCAACCAGTACCACATACCACAGTGCCAGGCGTGGTGGCTCACATCTGTAATCCCAGCACTCGGGAGGCAGAGGCAGGAGGATTGCTGTGATGAGTTTGAGGCTGAGCTCAGGGCCAGCCTGAACCACAAGGCGAGACCCTGTCTCAAAAAACCTTTAAAAAAATTTAAAAATTTAAAAAATTTTTAAAAAGATGGGAGTTGAGCTGCAGAGACTGGACAGATGAGTGCAGAAGAGAAGGAAGCGTTAGAGAAGCATTTGCAAAGTCATCTGCCTGGGAAACAGCCTCCGAGAGACCTCAGCAGGCTGAAGACCCAGCCGAAAGACAGCACTATGGTTGGGGACATCGGGAGGGAAAGAGGAGAGGGTGGTCTGAGTAATACACTTACTTCTTGCAACAGACACTTGGCTCCTCTCCGATTTTAAAAGCCCTGGGTTCCTCTGCAGTTTGGTAATGGCCAGTACTAGAAAAAATACACATGCTGGAGCTTTTGTGCACACAGTACAAGGCTGTAGTAAAAGCAAACTGATTCTCCTTGCCTGGTATATTTATGCTGTGCAGCAGAAAACCAATAAGTGCATGACCTTGTTCCACACACATATACGTTCTTTTAATGGGCTTCTCCTTTAAGGCAGCAAGTTGGTGCTTGTGGGGAGAACAGAATGAATTTTCCTTTTAAGATCCATGTAGGACTCTTTTTTCTGAGCCTTTTGTTTTTCCTTTTCTTAGTTTTGCAAAACACACTTGTATTTCTCACATGATGGTGTTAGCAAAACCACCATGCTAGAGAATCTTCCTCTCGGGACTACTGGCTCGGTTTTATCCTGGAAATGGACCCCGGTCTCAGAGACTCGAGACAATTCTGATTCTTATCAGTGATGCTCAAGACACCACATTTCTGGCTATATTCCGAGGTGACCTCTGACTCTCTTAAACAGGTGGACAGATGGACAGACAGAAAGACAAACAATTAGATCCCATGGCTCCATAACTGCTTTCAAACCAGTGCTATAATTAAGAAAGCCCTGGTTTGATTTTCCTGCTCTGGCATAACTCTTGTTTGGAACTGAGCAAAGCGGAGACCGACTTATGCCACAGCATACCATGAATAACACTCCAGCAGTAAGAAGAATGGCTCTGAGTGTATTTCAGGTGCACATACATTAACAAGGTCTTAGCTTTGTATGACAGTGTTTATGTGCAGCACAACTAGTCCACTGCACGTGTTCTACCCTATTATTACCAGACACCTGCTTATGTGCTGCCTTTATAGACAGATGGAAAGACAAAAGCGGGGAGGGACCAGCCTGCTCCCAGGAAGCCAATGCCACCGGATTAGACCAAGTGGACAGCACTCGTTACAACTGCTTGAACATCCTGATGTGCGTCAGACTGAAAATCACTCCTTCCTTCCTCCACCCACGAATCAGGCCAGAATAAAAGGAAACAATTCTGAATTCCTTCTTTCTTTCTGAGCACCTTTGGAGGAGCAAGGCACGGAGCCAACAGGAAGAGGGGTTCTATTCAAGAAACCACTACTCTGACTTTGATGAAGAAAAAACAAATAGCAAGTGCATCGTGCACAGAGGCTGGAGGGGACACACAGGACAGAAGAGTTTTATGGACAACTGCCATGGGCAACACAGCACATCTGATCAAAAGCACGACCACATGAATGTTCCCAGCCTCTGGGTGAAGGGATTCTTACAAAGCTAGGTTTCTCCGTTTTTCTTCTTTAGTTCAACAGAGAAGGTAGACAGCCTTGCTGTGCATAAAATATTCCTGAAATATTCCCTGTCCTCCACAAAAAGGAAAACAGAAACACTCATCTCTAAGATGAACTGTTAAATCCAAATTAATTCCAGATTAATCAAATGTTCTTCTCTTCACGGCCCAGGTGAGCAGGGGTGGAGACTTCCTGTGGTTCTGTGTCTGTGAGCAGCACTGACTGGGAAACACGCGTGCTGAGACAAGCCAGCCCTCAGCCTCCGCCGCCTCCTTCCCCCTTTTGTTTACTCACTGAAAAGACTGCTTCTGCAGTAAGCACCGAGGGCAGCTGCACCAGAACTAGGAGCGAAGGCCATCGTCCCTCTCTGTGGGCCACTATCCCCCTCCAAGCTTGCAGGCTGGTGGACGCTGCCTGCTGGGGTCCCTGCTTCCCCCTCACAGGCTCTAGACACAGGCTGCCATGTTCTGGAACATCTAACAACAAACCAGCCTGAACAGGCAGAGGCGAGAGAGAAGGGAAAGCAGTGCAAAGACGTAGGGCCTGGCCCTTGGAGGTGGAGGCGAGGCGGAGGAGGAGAGAGGCTCTCCCGGGACAGCTTCTGATGCAAGCATTGGGGGACCTAAGGACAGAGACCGGCTAAACCAGGAAGTGGGAGATAGACATGCTATACTGTGATGGAGAATTCTGGGCATAGGAAGGCCAGATTAAAGCAACCAAATCCACCAGGAAACTCCTTCATCAGCCCCCAGGTCCACAGTCAACCACTTCCCAGATCTCTCGAAATCCTTCCCAAATAATCTGACAAACATGGTTAATAATCCTCGGGCACTCGCTGCATGCCAGGCATGATGCTGTGCTTATACGGGGTTTGCTGTTTATTCTCTGGCATCGGTGCCACTGTGAACTTCCTCCTGGAGACTTGGGCTAGGAACTTACCCAACATAACCTAGACAGCAAGGTCTCGTGAGAGCTGGGCTGCACTGCGGGCTGCTCTGACGGTTCAGCATCCACACCCCTGGCTAGCAGTTCCCATGCACTCTTTCAGAAACGGCCACAAAAACTTACTCAGTTTCTAAACCCAAATACAAAATTCCACGTGGTTGGATTTCATCCAACCTGAGAGACAGCAAAATGAAAACATCTCTATAGTCTCTTCCTTCTTATCTAATAGATGTCACAGTGTAAGGAATATAGAAATAAGGTTTGTGATAGCACAGATATGGAAGACTATGAAATCAGTCTCCTACAATTGTACTAAGACCCAAAACTTTTGGGGAGTATTTTAAAGATTTGAGCAGTACTTTCAGCCCACAGTGGGTCCAACAGCTCTCACCTGGAGTTCACAGCTTCTCACTGTTGCAACTTCATTCTTCTGCTGATTACCTCAGTTTACCTTCCGGTCGACATCTACCTCCCACCCTCTCTGGGACTTGTTTCCATCCTATTTCTTAGAGAATTGAGGACCCCCACCATGGACTTTCCTCTACTGCTTTCCTCTTCTTTTGGTTGTTCCTTCTCTTTTAACAACAACAACAAAAATAAGATATCCTTCTTCCTCTCCCAAAGTGGATTCTCCAGTCTCCCACCTCGCCTGTCAACGGCCTGCCATGCCCCCTCTGCTGGTGAACTGTGGCACTCTCCCCTCCCACCTTACTGACTAAAACACATGAGTAAACACTCGAACTCTGAACTGAACACAGTGGCACACCCCTGTAATCCCATCATTTTGCGAAGCGGAGGCATGAGGATCATAAATTCATAAAAAATAAAAGCATAGGGGAGGGGTTGCTCACCGGTAGAGATTTGCTGGGTTTGTTCTCCAGTACCACAAAAGAAAGAGGAAAATCTTTCTCTCACGCTGTGGCAACTTTTGCCAAACTTGCTGAGTCATAGAAGTCACCAGATCCCCATTAAGCACACAGATCGCTAAGTACTTCCCCTACACACTGACGCTAAGTCGGAGAAACACAGAATTGGTTAGTCTGGGCAGGTTTGGGAAACACCCTCTAGCTCCTCCGTCCCCACACACATAAAGCCCCTGCTTCCCCCCCATGACTGCTCTCACACACACCACAGAGAAACTTCTCTCCTGCAGGTATTTTATAATATGACAGCAGAGCCAAGCTGAGCTAGAAGTCTGAGAATTTCACATCCTTCTTGGTTCTGACTTTGAGGCTGGGCACAAGAGAACTGGCATAAGCTTTGCCAGGCAGAAGTGAATGAAGCAGCAGGCTGGGTTAAACCTCCTGAAGCACACACCAATAAGTTGCTTCAGATCTGCTGCTCCAGGTAATGACCTCGGGTTACACTTGGGCCCAGACTCCTCCTCCTCCTGGATTGCCTCCTCTAGCTTCTCTGCTGCTAAGCCAAGCATTGCACAACTCCATAGCAAAGGACACTGGCCACTTCTGTAGGTCATTCATACAACTGAAGTTCCAGGTAGTCAGAGACACCCAGAAGTGATGGTTGGTTCTCAAGGACACAGTTCATCCTCACAGGTTTCAGTTCATCCTCAGTTTCCTCCACACTGGTGCCAGCTTTTACTCCCCAACCTCTAATCCTATTGACTTGGGAAGACATTAGGGCTCCTACAACACGGAGAGGCAACAATCTTCCTTAGACCTTGCACCAGCTTCTTCAATTGTGTGTTTCAATTATCCTTAAAAAAAAACTCCATATATATGTCCCTCAGGCTGGTCCTGCTTCTCTGATCAAAGTCAGTGGGCTGCACAGATCGATACTAGCAATAGTTTCAGGAGTAGAGAACTTTAAAGATGGACTCTGACTGGGAACTGGCTTATCTAGAATTGGATATGATTTGATATATAGGCCTTAATGGCCTTTAAAGGCCTTGGGTGACCGAGTAATTGCTGCTATAATAATACATTTGGTAAAAAATAAAAAGTATAACACAGTTAGTTGCTCTCAAGAACACTAGAGAACCCAGCAAAGCAAAATGATGAGTGGGATTCCAGCCTCAGGTCAAGGTCTAGGAGGGACACAAACTCTTGTCTCCTATAGCCAAGATTTCCAAAAGTAAGCCCTCAGTCCTGTCCTAAGGCTTGCAGAATCGCAAACCCCATGAATTCACAATCCCTTAGGATCTCTAATAGTAAAATCAGGGCACTGATTGGGACCCTAAAATCTTAGGCTAGTTTAAACATCTCCCATCTTTAAGTTCTTGGGAATATGAGGAGATTACTCTTCTCTTGGGATGACTTAAATATGGCCTGTCTTACACATCTTTCAAGGTTGGTCCATATGCCATGACCCTCATGGACTCTTCCTAGAGTTCCCAGTCAGAGGTGACTACTTGGTGCCCCGGGTGTGTATCAGTGCCATTATTAGTCTTTTCTCTGTCAAAGACTTCTTGTTGCCTAGATGCCCTACCCTAAATTTGTAGCCCAATTGCTCACTTTGTTGCCATCTCTACTCAAATCTCACATCCCGAAAGGCTTTCTCCAGCCACCCTACCTCAAATATTCTCCAACCTTCACCCTCTTCATTCCTTCATTCCTCCTGGAAATTGTCAGTATCTGCACAAAAGTGTATGTGTGTGACATGCACATATTGTCTCTGTCTTCTCCACACTGTTACAAACTCTTTATGAGAACAGGATGGCTGTATCCTAGAACAGTCCTTTAAAAACAGCAGCCACATTTCCCTAATCATTTCTCTTCACAAAGAATACAGAACTATGAAATTGCAGTTTATAGGTTCTTTGGGCCAGATCAAAATCTTAAGACAGAGATTCCTTTTTGCCAATAATTATTTCCACAGCAGAAAGAAATGCATTTTACTATCTTTCCTGTCAAGCTCATTGCTTCTGTGTTGTTGTTGTTATTATCATTTTTACTATTCTTTTTCTTCTTCTTTTTCTTGTTTTTTCTAGTTACATGTAAAACAATCTCTGACCTCTCTTCGAGTTTGAAAGAAGAATTTAATCAATGTCCTCTGAATAAATCCCACTACGTAAGACACAACTTCTTGTATATGTTTTCCACAGCTCAGTATCCTCCAGGTGGCCTGAAATATGAATAATGTTAACCACTGATCACAGTTCACTTTTAGGGAAGCTGCCTTCCACAGGCTACCACAGAAATGGCAAAAGCAGAAAAACGATCAAAGAACAAGAGTGCTCAGCCCTACATCCTCTGGCTTGAAGACAATGCCTCCTCTTAGTGTCTCATTAGGTCCAGAAGGCAAGAACATTAAAAGGAGACCTCACCCCTGCCCTCGACCTCCCGGGTTCTCAAGAGCCCTTATCCTCAAATTTTCCACATCACTTGGGGTTGGTATCTTTTGGAGGTGCAGTTGTCCTAAGTGGCAGTGACAGCTCGTTCTTCCACGACGTATCTGTCTGAAAAGAGGAAAAGAGTAGCAAAGGCTGTTTTGTTCATTCCTTTTTCCTAACGTGACTTTGAGTACTCACTAGAAAAAGCAGCCTCAGCACTTCTGCTCCGGCGACCTGGTCACCCTGAAAGACCACACTGCGGAAGGCCTCTCTTTCAAGGGGAGACGTTCCACATCCCAGCAGTAGGGGACACGCAAAGCAGACTACAGAAAGACAACGGGCCCTGGAACAAAGGCTTTCCAGGAAAACAAACCCAGGACAATTCCCTTGGGTACTTGCAGCATCTATCATTTTTCATTTCTTTCCACAGCCATGGAAAGCTCTGTGCTTTGTCAGTCTGTGAGACGTGGTAGAACCCCACGATCCACATCTTGCACCCCTTCATCCTGAGTCTCAACACCAGCCAGAATGTCCCCTCCAGTTCTTAATACCTGGTCTGCCTCTGTGACTTACTTATCAGGCTCAGACTGATTTCAGTCACCACAGAATCAGGCCAACTGAAAACCACCCATCCAGAGAAATTCTCTACAGCTCCTCTGGCGTCTTTCTGAAGGTAACTACAGCATGCTGCTATCAGACCTGCTGCCTGATTTCTCTGGGCCTTGGTGGCTCTAACCCTGGTTGCATATTAGTGTCGCCTGAGGAAACTGTAAACCAAGTCTGATGCCGAGGCCCCCCTTCTCTGACCAATTAAATTAGAATCTGGGGGGAAGGAGTGGAGGCCAAAGCCCTAGAATTTTTTAAAAGCTCCCCAGGGGATGCTAATTGCAGCCGCCACTGGGGAACCACCAGACTGGATGATCCTCAGATCCCTCAGCACTGACCTCACTGCACTCTGCAAGGCCCCATGACGGGCTCAGCAGCAGCTGGTGCCATCAGAGAGGCTGAGCGCCAAGAGACATCTCTGACGATGGTTTGCCTTGGAGAGAAAGGAGGCCAGGGATGGCTGATTTACCCAGTGATGTTTTATTGTCCAAAGAAAAACCTCCATCACACTCAAAATAGCCTCTGCAAAAGTTTACGACATCTGTGGAGGACATGCAGAAAATGAAGTCTGCAAACATTGGCTGGACCTTCACATCACCAAGCAGCACCAGGAAGAAAGGGTCACTGACCTACTAGTACAAAGAGTCCTGCTTTTTATGGGTGGCCGCATCCTCCTCCCC
>PVIR01038890.1:0-14350 GCA_004026965.1 Petromus typicus | reverse complement strand
AACACCCAAAAAACCCCACAAAACTATAGTAATCAAAGTAGCATGTACTGTTATAAAATGATGTGCAAATAAATGAGACAGAATAGAGAAGCCAGAAATAAACCCATATGTCTACAATCAACTGATTTTGGACAAAACATCCAAAATTGGAGATTTCTCCAACATTGGAGAAAGGAAGAATCCGCAATATTTGATGCCATGAAAACTGTATATCAACATGCAAAAAATATGCATCATTTATCACATACAATGCCAACTCAAAAGTAGTCAGACACCTAAATATACTCCTGAAAATATAAAACTACTAGCAGAAAACTCTTCAAGCCCCTGATATAAGCCATAATTTTTTTTTTTTTTTTTAGGTTTTTTTTGAGACAGGGTCTCGTTTTGTGGTTCAGGCTGGCCCTGAGCTCAGCCTCAAACTCACATCACAATCCTCCTGCCTCTGCCTCCCGGGTGCTGGGATTACAGGCGTGAGCCACCACGCCCGGCACTGTGGTATGTGGTACTGGTTGCTGTTGGGCGCGGGTCTCCACACCCAGTATTGTTATGTGGTTACCAGGGAATTGAACCCGGGTCCTTGCGCTTATAAGACAGGCGCCGGAACCACTGAGCTAACTACCCAGCCCAAGCCATAATTTTTTTAAAAAAAGATCTCTGAGAGAGGAAACAAAAGCAAAGACAGGATTATATCAGATTAAAATCTTTTGTAGAGCAATGAAAACAATAGATAGAAAAGAAATTGTAAAATAGAAGAAAATATTTGAAAACTTCATCCTACAAGGATGAGTATAAAATGAATTTTAGAATTGAAAGAAAAATAACCCAATTAAAATAATCTCAAAAATTTCTCAAAAGAAAATTATACATGTGGTCAAGAAGAATATGAAAAATTCTTAATTTCTTAGGAAAATGCAAATAAAAATAACAATAAGATATCCTAAACTCCAGAATAAGAACACTGTTGGTGAGAATGTGAACTAGTAATTAGTAAATCCATTTACAAAAACAAAAGCAAAACAACTAAGCAAATAAAAATCAGTATGGAATTTCCTCAAAAAACTAGAAATAGAACTAACACATAATCCAGCAATCCCACTATTGGTTAAATGTCCAGGGAAAATGAAATAATATATCAAAGAGACATCTAAATTCCTGTTTATTGCAGCAATGCTGGTGTTAGCCATGGTAGGAAATCAATGAAGGTATCCAGCAACTATGAATGGGTAAATTAAAATTACTTATTAATTTTTAAAATAGCTTTTCCCTTCCACATCTAAAATTCAAGTTCTTTACTGTCAGGAACTTTTGCTGTTCATTGAAATATTCCCATCACCTGGAACATTGCATGCCACATAGTATTTATTATATGAATGGATGAATATATCATATTGACAAGCAGTCATCACTACTTCCTCTCCTATTCTATGTGCCATTCAGACACGCTAACGGCAGGTGAAGCTGGTGCCATTCTTCTGCTGTCAGAAGCAAAAAGCAGGCAAAGAAATGGCTCTAGTCTAACTGAAGTCACAACCATTGTTTAGACAATTAGCTTTCTGCATCTTTAAGACTCACCACCTCCTAGAAATCTTTGACTCACTGCTATTTAGCACTTTTACATGTTGAAGTGTTGTTTCCCCAATTGTAAATGTTTCCTTGTGCATAGAATTTTAAGTAACTAAGGCACTGTGGCACACCAGTAAACCCAGCAACTTGAGAGGTTAAGGCAGGAGGATCACAAGTTTGAGGCCAGCCTGGACAACATGAAGAAGCCTTGTTTTAAAGTAAAAAATAAATTTTTAAAAATGTCTGGAAATGTAGCTCAGTGGCAGAGTGCATGCCTAACATTCACAAACCCTGACTTTAATTCCCAATGCTATAAAAAAAAAGAAAATATGGATGACAGCTTGTGATGAGGTCTAGAGTGAAAACAAACAAAGCAGGGTATTCATTAGGGGGTACTCATTGGCATGTGGAAGGGTGGGGGTAAGTTTCTTCTTCATTTATTGATCAGAGAAGAGCTCACTTTTTTCTTTTTTGAGACAAGTTCTTGCTTGTAGTTCAGGCTGATCCTGAACTCAGCCTCAAACTCAGAAATCCTCCTGCCTCTGCCTCCTGAGTGCTGGGATTACAGGCCTGAGCTACCATGCCTGGCACTGTGGTATGTGGTTGTGATTGCTGGTGGGCATGAGTTTCCATGCCCTGTATTATTATTATATGTGGTTACTGGAGATCAAGCCCAGGCCCTTGTGCTTGCAAGGCAGGCGCCGGAAACACTGAGCTAACTCCCTGGCCTGATCTCACTTTTAATGCTGTTTAAAGAAAACGAGAAATCAAATCTTCCAGTGCCCAGGCAAGTGTGCAGCAGTTAGAAGGAGAGCTATGGTTGGAAGTCTTACTATGTTTGAGAAACATCAAGCTATGTGCAAAGGCAGGGTGGGGAAATATGAGATAAGAATGATGAAAGACAGAGTAGAGGATCAAATGAGCCTCCAAGGGCTTCTGCATTTTATTCTGAATGGATTGGAAGCATTTTAAATGTTTTCAGCAGAGAATTGGGGTGATCTAATTTATGATTTTAAAGTCTCAGTTCTATTAACAACTGACAAGATAATCTAAAGGAACCAGTACAAACTGAAAATCTTAGACTTTATTAAAAATTATTGACAATTCATCATGGCAAAGAGCATTTAAACTGAGCCGGAGTCCTTTGGAGTTCAGGACCCTGGAGCACTGGTTGATGATGAAGAACAGTAACTCTGGGGCACTGAATATCCATCACCTGGAGCGAAGGGTGGAGACAGAGAGAGCTGAATCAGGGAAACAATGGGGGAAGAGAGAGGACCCCGGCAGAATTGAAGTAAGTGTGGCAGTGGAGATAGTGAGGACACGGTAAGTGCTGTCGCCTTTGGTAAGAGAATAGTGGGAAGGTGATAAAGACCTGCTTTCAATTTGTTGACATAGAAATAAAGGGTAGGTTTATAGAGTAATTCAGAAGTTCACATTGAGACTTTGGAATATTAGTGAGAAAGCAAATGCAGATGACACATACGCAACTTGCTGTGTAATTCCAGATTGAAGGGAAAGAGCTGGAATAGAGATCTGCACTGGAGGAGCTCACCTCCATAAAGAGAGCATTTAACCTCTGAGAGCAGGTATGATGAGACAGAGAGAAAACAGAAGACGTTAGAAGAGTTACAAAACTTTCCACATTTAAAGATCAGGCACACAGGAGGCTCATCAAGAACAAGTGAGGGCGAATGCAGACAGCCATGATCCGGAGGAAGTGTTCGTGCCGTCACGTGATTCGAGTAAGCTGGAGATCACTGGATCTGTTGCTGGATTTCTTAGTGGGAGTTGTTTTGATCAAGTGGTGGAAAAGGAAGCTTCACTAGAGAGTATGCTATGAAGTGCTATGAAGAACTAAGGGATGTGAACTGAATGATGGTAACTCTCAAAGACTTTTATAAGAAAAAGGAAAGAGATTGGGTGGTAACTTGGGTGAATTATAAGGTCAAGTGATTGTATTACATTTTAATTTTAAGTCATGAGAAATAAAAGTAAAGTATTATTTAGAGGGAATTGTCTGGTTTAGTTAAAATTTGATGATAGTGGAGCAAGAAAGAATAATTGGTAGAGTAATGTTCCTGAGTTGAGACATGATAGGGTCCTGGGCTCAAGGGGAGAAGCTGGATGTGGATAAAAGCACAGACAATCGATTTATTATAACAGAAGAGAACAAGAGTATGAATTTAGATGCAGAAAATGAGTAGATGCTATGTTAGGAGAGTATCTTCTATTCTGATTATTCTCTTTTTCTCAGTAACATAGGAAGTAGATCCAACAAAAGAAACCAAGAATGAAGAATGTAGTGTTCTAGTTTAGTCCGTGACAATCAAGATGATCTGTAGTACAAGGAGTGATAATAACACAAACTGGCTGAAGAGAGTTCTGAGGTTTCCAGGGGAAAGTAAAGATAGGAAATGGTTGTCTAGGAAAGGACAACAGGGACGGTTTAGAGAAATTAAAATTGGGAGGTAGCATGAGGACCTACTGGAGATAAGGGCTGATACAGCTAGAAGACACTTGTCAATCCGAGAGTGTTTGTCACCCATTACCTTTCCCTGTGCAGGCAGAGTGAACTCCAGTCAGTAGTTGTCTTACTGCCTGTGTAAAAAAGTTGACGAGAACAAGACAATCAAATACTCACACATGTCCGGCCACAGTGAGAAATTAAGTAGCTAAAATAAACCCAGTCAGAAATAATTAACTGTAGCCTCAAATTCAAAAATATGATAGCCTTTGTAGTTCAGTGAAGACCATAAATACTCTTAAGTCAGCAGACTTTAAGCCAACGAGTTTCAATGTCAGGATGCCCTGAAACCAGAATGGCATGGATAATGGATTGCTTGCTCAGTCTTCCTGCTTGGCAAGCTGTAGATCTAATCAGAAGTCTATCTAAATAAAGTCACTGTCAAGTACTGCCACCTGTTTACATCCATCTAAAGGCAAATTTTCATACATGCTGTTGAGTCGTACAATTTTCTATATTTGCAAATTTGCATACTTTATAAAACTTATGCCCCACATTAATACTTGGAGTGATTTCCATCTTCTGTGACATCCACAAAACAGTAAACAGCTTGAGATACCTGACATGCACCTTCTCAGCTGGGGCTAAACAAGGTGATTCTTTGCTTTCATGTTTCATCTGCCATCCCATAAACAAGTGCCCTTCTTGTGGTCCATTTAGTCTGTGCTTTTGCATTTTTTGCTCATGATTTTGCCATTTAAAATGACTCTCCAGTGCAGTGCTGAAGAGCTGCCCAGTGTTCGTCATCACAAGAATGTTGGGATGTGCTTTACGGAGGGAATATATGTGTTGAACAAGCACAAGCTCTTTTCAGATATGACTGATTGTTCTGTTCAATTCACAGTTGATGAAGGAACAACAAACAGCAGATATTGATTGAATAAGGAGTTTTTACAAAGAAGCACAGCATAACAGAAGGTTATGAGCTAGGTGGCTGCTGAAAATACTAGAAATGTTATGTGATGACTTGATAATTAGTGATGTCTTGCCTGAAATCCCCATGAGGGTTTTAGGACTGCTTTCTCATCTTCCCATTTCAAAAAGAAGCCAGAAGCTTTCAGTTTCTCCCATGTGCTTGCCTTGGTGTTGTCTTGGCTGTCTCCCATTTAAGCGCTTTTAGAATCTTCTTGCCTCCTCGGACGGTCTTGGGATTGCCAGGTCACCAGACTGAGCAACATCTTCGCTTGGGAGAACTGAAGGATGGTGACATCCTAGTTTATCTACAACTGCAGTTTCTCATTCAAACACCGAAGTGGTGGTAGTGTGTCGGGATGCAATTAAGGTCCTTATCAATTGAATTTAAGTTAATAAAAATGAAAGTTTTCCCTGGTCAGCCAGATGTAATCAGTTGGAAATCCTTTAGCTAGCTTAGGTCTGCCCTGAGGGAGGGACTAAAAACTAGGCCCCTAATTGTTTTCCCTCCTCTTGACTTTTCCCGATCTTCTTCTCCTGACTACCTGTCTTACAAACTTCACACTTGCTGAGCCCAGCTCTTTACATTAACCTGAGCTGTTCTGTCTGGGTTGTTCTTCATGATGATCCAGCTTCAATAAGTGTATTTTATATGTAAGACTTGGCTCATTTCTGGTAAAAAAAAAAAAATTGTCAATTTCTGTTGGGGGACATGACCATAGTCTTCTGCTTATCCACTCTTGATCACTTTTGACTATGTATATATTTAACAATGTCCGTTTGGTTGCTCATTTATGTTGCACTTGCCATCTGTATTTCATACACTGTGTCCAAAAGGCCCTATAGTTTAGGCCTTCTCGGCTGCCTTTCCAACCTTGCTGTTCAATAATATGCTTCTATTGAGATTGTAACAAAAAAGTAAGGAAACAAATTTTATATATATGGGGGGGTGGTAGGGTGGGTGGGGCTATGGGAAAAAATGAGAATTAAGTTGTGTCTTATACTGGTACAAATCCCCATTATGGAGTGCAATCATGATGTGTATATTTAATGTACCAATAAAGATAATTAAAAAAAAAATAATATGCTTCTACCAGTAGAGTTCTATCATCTGGATCCTGACATTCTCCAATCCTACCATATCCAGAAGTTTTTCTTATTGTTAGTCAAGACCAAAGAGGATACCCACAACTGGGCTTGACTATGATGCTGATGCCTTTCTCATCAACACATTTATTTCCTTTTTAAAATATAGTTTCCTCTGTTCTTCTTTATCAGAGTGTCAGCAGGGGGTTGTTGGATGTTACATGTACCACTTTTACATGCTTCTTATCTGAGCCTTTTCTTTCCTAACTCTTTGCTTCAAAAGTCCTCGCATTTATAATATCTCACATAGTATGAGCCATAGCCTTCTTGTTGCTGCTGAAACATTCTAAGTGATGTTACGGCTTTTGTTAGGGCTTTCAATTATGTATTGTAAGAGGTTTACGCTCTATAGGAAGAGATTCTGTTGTCTATTCTGATTTTTTGTACTACTTAATCCAGCAATCTCAGTTTCATGTCATATATTGAGCTGACCACTTTATGCTGGGTAGGCCTGCACTATTTTAGTGAATAGTTCCTGCTCTTTCCCTAACAGGTCCACAAATTCCTCAGGTGGGGTCTGAGTCTGAGATCTGAGTCTCATTAGGGGTCTGGTGTATACAAAGTGGATGTGGGCTGTTCCCAAGCATGAAATATGTTGTCTTTCAAAAACAGATTAGCACGTCATCTACAACCAGGAGAGATAGGTTAGTCTTTAGCAGGGAGAAGTGAGAGACTTCTGCTGGCCCATCGAATTCAGCTATATTTGGTTTCAACATTCTCAAGCGTGTTGACCCCATGTCTAATCCTGAACCCTGTTTCTTAATTGAAGTCTTTTTTCTGTGGTATCAGAGTTGCTGAGGTCAGTGGTTCAGCCTTTTCTGAAGCTCCACTGCACTTATAATTAGGTTCTTGGACTGACCTTAGGCTTCCCCACGATTTGGCAGGAGGTGAATCAGCTCAACAATTTCTTGTAGAGCCTACTTTCTAGAACCATTTCTGGTACTTATCTTAGGTTGAATTTCTTACAAACAGATCTGAAATGGAGACTCATGATAGAATATTGAGAAGTATCCTCAGAAACAACACTTTTAAGGAATTGGATAAAGCATAATTGATCAGCCACAAAATTCTACTGTGATAAAATTGTAATAGAAGTCTCAGATAATCCTTGGGGGTTGTCTCTAGCTGAGATAGCCTTTCAGAATTACTTACAAATTGATGGAAGGGTAACAGGTCTTCATACTTTACTTTAAGCAGTAAATTGGATATAAACTACCCTATGGGAGGAGTTGTAATCTTGGACAAGGCAGATCCCTCTGACAGATAGCAATTCTGAGAGAGAGATGTAGCTATGAGCAGCCCCCTATGCCACAAACTCACAGAGGATTGCTTTGTTCTTAGGAGAGGCATCTGATCAGTGAGCTATAGCATTGAGTACAACATATAACACATTTATACATTTATTATTTGGGATATAAATTTCAAGAGAACAGGGACTTTGTCTGTCTCGTACACTGACATCTCCAGAACTCAGGGCAGTTTGGCTCAGTACTCAGAATGTTGACTAAATGACTGAATTGAATGACTAATTAAAGCATATTTATAGATGTCACATTTTGTAAACTGACAATCCCTTGGCACATCATGGGGAATACTAACAAATGCAAACACTGATAGGAAAGCACCCCAAAGTCCTTCTCCACTCTCACAGTTGAGTACAAATCTTACATGATATTTTATTTTAGTTTGTGAAGTTAAAACTAATTTTAACACATTAAACAAACTGACAAATAGCAGGACCAGTGGACTTATTTCAGCCACTTCAACCTTCCACTCTGACCTGGAGTCTTAAAGAACTGACTGGGCCGCTGCTGGTATAAAGAATATGAAGTGAGATTGGATCGGCTCTTGTAGTTGGAGTGATTCAAAAGGTAAATTTGATTTTACACCTAGATCTCATTAATATCACTTTCGCCTGTGTCCCAATAAGATCTCTGCTTTTGACTTGAACCATTTTTCTGTTATAAACATAAAACTTCATTTTTTTCTCTGACCATTTTCTATCAAATATTACCACTCTCTTAAATGTAGTGAAGAAAAAACAGCAAGTCTGAAATAATGTTTACTTTTAAAGCATTTCCAATTGTAAAATGTCACAAAAACTCGAGTAAAACATTTACTTTTCTTAGTTTTAACAATCACCATGTATATGATTTCAGATTTACAACTGAAAACAAATGACCCAAACATTATGATGAGAAAATATCAGTAATAGCCCCTACAAGAAGTTTTGTAAAACTGCTCCCCAAGAAAATATGTGCAGCTAGTGAAATCTGCTCTTTTAAATGCAACAATTTCAAGTTTCTGGGACTTGTGTTGAGGACATGCAGTACATGAAGTAACATTTATTTGAGAAAAATCTACTAACACCAGGTAGGAATCACAAGACTCTGTGGTATATGATCAGCACTCTATTCCAACAGTCATACCCTCAGGATAAATTGACTGGAGTTCCATTCCAGGTGAGAGTAACCCAAAGGAGGACTTCTTTCCTAAACTCACACTCCAATTCTGAATCGTAGAGGCTTAATTCCTCTTAGCCATAGCTGTGAGGTGAGATATTCTTCTTTCACCCGTCCTAACCTAGTAGGAGATGGGTCTATCCAGGCATGACAGGCTAAGAAAATGAGTCTCAACTGGATTTTAAGAGTCTGTCAGGGGGCCGGGGAGTTAGCTCAATGGTTCCGGCGCCTGTCTCGCAAGCGCAAGGACCCGGGTTCGATTCCCCGGTAACCACATAACAATACTGGGTGTGGAGACTCACACCCAGCAGCAACCAGTACCACATACCACAGTGCCGGGCGTGGTGGCTCACGCCTGTAATCCCAGCACTCGGGGGAGGCAGAGGCAGGAGGATTGTGATGTGAGTTTGAGGCTGAGCTCAGGGCCAGCCTGAACCACAAAGCGAGACCCTGTCTCAAAAAAGCCTAAAAAAAAAGAGTCTGTCAGGTAATTAAACAAATAAACAACAATAAAAATGAGCTCTAAAGGAGAGAAAAGGGAGCCAGTAGTCAGCATTTCCACAGTATGTGTATAAATGTTCAATTTTCAACAAAAATGTGGAACACACCAAAAAATAGGAAATGCAGCCCAGACAAAGCAAGAAAGAACAGGCAACAGGAACTACTTGTGACCTGAGAAAATAATATGAATCCATATGAAAAAACAAAAGAACACTGACAAGGGTAATGATGTAATTATAAAAGACTGCAATACACATTTGTTTCCCTTCTTTTAATAGATTTAAATATAATTGTATTAGAAGCACCTAATTCTATTCCTGGACCTACAACACAAAGAATTGGAATACTTATCAATAACAGCATTAAGAATGTGGTGAGAATAAAACTATATGGGAGTAATGAGAAAATACCAGATGGTAATTTGAATATATAAGAATAAGAGACCAGAAATGATAAATGATGAAGCTAATATAACAAATTGTTATATTATATACTTACCTTTTCTTAATTTCTTTAATAGACATAAAATTATGTAAAATAATAGTTATAACAATGTATATGGGGTTGGAATAATGCATGTATATCAACAGTAGCATAAAAATGAAGAGATAAAAGACGTGCTTCTCACTGAAATTAAATTAGTATAAATCTGAACTTGAGTCTGAAAAATGCATGATATTTTTGGTAAGCTCTAGAACAACCACAAAGAAAATAACTAAAAACATGAAAACATGTGACTACAAAGACAGAGACTGAAGTGATTAAAGCTCAAGGGGCAAAGACAGCTAAGGAGTGCCAGAGCTCCCGGGAGACAGGGGAGAAGCAGGGAAGGGTTCTCCCTGGAGAGTTCACAGGGAGCGGGCCTGCTGGCATCTTGATCTGGGCATTCTAGCCCCCAAACTAGAATTAAGTTCTGTGGTTTGAAGCCACCCAGTTCATGATAACTTTTTTGCTGTGTCTATCCAGGAAACTAATGCAGACTTCTAAATTTTTCTTAAGTGTTTTGGAAATGGGAGTTAACATCTATTTTTTATGAAAGCTTAGAAAGTGAAGAAAATCTTAGAAAAACATAATCATTATTTGAGGTTGTTATTTTCCCCCTGGCCTCCCAAACTCATATGACAAAGTCCTAGACTTTAATGCTTCAGGATGGAGAGGTTACAAGTGTAATGCATTAAAACGAGGCTGTAGTGGGCTATCATAGGCCCTGCTCCAGTGTGACTGGCATCCTTACAAACAGTGGAGTAGGACATAGACACGCAGAGAGAAGACTGTGTGAACCCTGGAACTGTGGCCATAAACAAGGGACTACCAAAAGCTCTGAGCTGTGCTGAAGAGGCTCTGCTATCACCTCTAAGGGCAATATTACCCAGTCCACATCCTGATGTTGGACTTCCAACTCCAGAGCTCTGAGACAGTAAATTTCTTTCATTTAAGCCACTCAGTTTGTGACTACTTTGTTATGGTTGACTAGGAAACTATTGCAAACATAATGCTATTTTCATATCATAATAACTTTTCTGAGTTATACCACCTTTTACTTTCACACCCATCAATGTGCAGATACAAATGTACCTATACACACGCATGCAAATATGAAACTTCCATACAAATGTTAGAGGCAGGTTCCCCTTATGAAAGGGGTTTAAAACTTGAATGTAGAAAGATTAATATACAATCTTTTAATTGCATGAGAGACAGCCTGATAACTCAGTGTGAGTTATCTGCTACTCTAAGGAAGGTGATTTTGTTTGATTTATTATTTACTATTGATTAAGGCCAAGATTCTGTAAAGTTACATGTCAACTCAGAGAAGATTGACAAATAGTAAATTACTTTTTCCTGGAAGAGATTCAAATTATTTTTTTCTATAAAAAGATAACCCCCAAAGGTTATTATTTCATTGGCACGTATCTAAATTAGCAAACTTATTTCAGTTCCTTTCTTTTGATAACTTTCTTTCAATCTCTTGTATTCTCTTTTAAAATAAGTTTACCAGTTTTGCTCATTCTTTCATTAATGAATTCAAAATATCTTTGACATCTGTATACTATATATGTATATTAGCGCCATGATTCTAATATTTAGAAAACTATATTGTGAAATGCTTTAGATTAGTGAAATCAGGTTTTTAATGTCCATGAAAAAGAAAAAGTATTAAAATAAAATTAAGCTGGATGACTGAGAATTGCCAATTTGAATTGTCTTGATGTTGTCCGTTTAAAAATTACAAACACTGAAAATTATCATCTAGTAATGCCATAATGTCATAAACTGAAATATGGGATTTTTTAAATACTAAAGAAGTAGGATAAGATATAGTATAATCTACATAGTAGTATGAAAATTTATTCAGTTCTTTTTTCCTCATCACACCTCATTTTTGGTGTGAACTTGAATGACAAGCATAATTTAGGGAGCATTGCCCAGTGATGGCTGGTTCCTTTGTTCTTCTGAAGTTTCTTTTCTTCTCTCACTGAAAGTCTTCATGAGGCTTTCTACATTACTTTGAGCACCCACCATGAGACAAACGCCACCAACTGTTTACCCTGGGCTTAACCTCTCTGTGTATGAGCACTGTTCCTGACGGTGTAGGAAATACATTTTAGGAAGAGGAGAAGATTGATGCTGAATCATTCCCCAAATAATCATTACTTTGTCCACAGCCCAGGAGTGCTGGGCCAATGCAACTTGTCGAAATGGAAGAAAATGCCAGGAGATAGCTTATGAGGAAAAGATCCATGAAGTTAGCAATGAATAAGGTTAGGGTTAACTGAGACTCATTAGTAGAAAAGAGTAGAGTGCAGTGGCAGTGGTACCAGACAGAGAAATCTCCAGAGAGAATATGTAGTGTCCAATAGCAGCCAGATGGATATGAATACCCCACCTTTCCCTGTTCCAGGCAGGAGTTTTATAGACTTCGTAGCAGTGATATCATTAGCTTTGTTGTTCTGCTGGCCAGCCAGAATTCTCAGGAACAACTGACTTAGTATATGGGAAGGAAGATAGCATTACAGATAACACTAATTCACTCAGGTCTCACTGTGTCTCCAGACATTATAGTCCCTGTCCACTTATAGTCTCAAGTCCCCTTGACTTGACAAGACTCATGAGAACACAAAAGAGAGTTTCAGGGACATGGTGGCAAATGCCTTAGTTTCTCTTTGTGATGATAAAATTATATAATTAAAATTTGGATAAATATTATGGGGAAAGAGAACCAGTGTAGTACCATGCATTTAGCAGTTTATATGCCAGTCATTTTTCAGTAAAAACTTATAGCCTGATAGAAAGGATTAGCAAATTCTTTTCAAAGTTATTACTTTCAACACAAGGAAGCTCTTTTCTACTCTCTAAGGATGACGTATATGCCGGAATAGCCCTTTTCTACTCTCTAAGGATGAAGTATATGCCAGATAGTCAACAGTAGTGGACTATGCTTTATATATTAATTTGGCTTAACAGGAAACATGGAGAAAAGCCCAGCCATACCTCTTCCTTACCCTCTCCATCCTTAGGCCACTGAACAGTTTCTCCTAGATAAAGTAAACAAATTAATATGAAGTCAGTTCAAAGTTTGTTTTCCTAAGAAATGAGGACGTACTTTGTTCAGCTGCTGGCCATGTTTTACAGTAAACTGGCTCTTTTTAACACTCTGAAGCAGTCCTTAGAATGGAAAAGGATTTGCTGTGTGCAAATTTATCTTACTGTAAACTTTCTGGAGATAAATTTTTACTTGATCAAACAACCGTGAACAAGTTGGACTTCAGGATAGTTTGTCAATACATAAGAAAGTGTTATGTTCTCCATATTACATCACGGGAAAGTTGATGGGAATGACAGTGATCCAAAACTCAGAAAAGTTTAGGAGTAAGGACTACTAACTACTTGAATGAGGATGAAAGTGAAATCTACAAAAGAGAGATGTAGCAGCGAGGTGATTTTTCTGGGTGTTTGAGACTCTTAAACTGGTTAAAAAAAACAATGAGTGTAACTTCTAGAAAGTAAGACACATCATCTATGCAACCATAAAAGTGACTGGTAGATTCTTTGTTAGCTGGAAAATTATACTATACATTTGTGTCTGAGACTAATTTTAGCAAAATATTTTTGGAAAAGGAGTAGGACAATGAATAATCTTTTCATTCTTTTAATAACCCCAAGGTTTATCTGTACCCTATGGTGGATTTCATAACTTGAAGAAGGGCCACAGAAGCAAAGACACTGAAGAGGAAAGGTTAATAAACTCCCAAGAAACCAAAATAGTTCATTATTTGATTATGGAAAACAAATTTGACAAGATAATATGAAAACAAAAGGCCAATTTCACAATTCAGAATAAAAAGTTTGATGAGCTGGCTGTGATGGCATCTATTTGGAATCCCAGTACTCAGGAGGCCAGTGCAGGAGGGCTGCCTCAAATTTGAGGGCTACATAGTGAGAAAAACTGCAATAAAACAAAAATGTAAGAAGAAAGGACCAAAATCTGATGAAAAGTTTAGCAATGTCAGCTCTACTCTCCCAACCAACTACTGGGAAGCTTTTTGATCAAAGAATGTAGAATTTATTAGAATGATGTTGGGGAAAACCAACTTCAGGCCATTGATAATGTCTCAAAATGACAAAATTATGGGAGTACATTTATGAGGTGAAAAGCCAGTTCATCTGGGAGATTTAAAGTGAGTGGCTTGTTGGGACTAGAAAGAATTCATGACATAACTTTGGATTTATTGGCACAACAAGAGAAGGGGCTTGAAGAGTCTTGAAAATCAAATTATTCATCTCAGTAAGTAAGCAGTTAAATTGGTCCATAATTCTACTTTTTTGGAAGGAAGCAATTCTGAGACTAATCAAAAGTAGTTATTTTTGCTTTGCTTTGGTATTGCCTGGTCCTAATGTTCTTTATATAAAGAAGGCGAGTTACATGTTGTTTCTGTTTGCATCTTTGACCAGCCTAAACTATGGGATGGATAGATGGTTCTCACCCAGGAACATGATCAGCAAGCTCTATGCACTGTTTGATATGTTGCCCTCTCAGGAGTTTTTGATGGTAGTTATTCCACCCTGGAGTCATAGCAAATTTTTTTGTTTATTTTTGTTGGAAGTTTATTTTTATCACTTGATGGAACAGCAACTATCCAACAGAATTTAAGACAATGGAGAACACAGATTTGAGATTTGCAGCATAGATAGTTACTGAGAGAAAGGTTGTAATGCAAGTTTGCAATTACTCTTA
>PVIR01038889.1:0-14270 GCA_004026965.1 Petromus typicus | reverse complement strand
AGGGCCCGGGTTCGATTCCCCGGTAACCACATAACAATACTGGGTGTGGAGACTCATGCCCAGCAGCAACCAGTACCACATACCACAGTGCCGGGCGTGGTGGCTCACGCCTGTAATCCCAGCACTCGGGAGGCAGAGGCAGGAGGATTGTGATGTGAGTTTGAGGCTGAGCTCAGGGCCAGCCTGAACCACAAAGCGAAACCCTGTCTCAAAAAACCTAAAAAAAAAGAATGTTTCTTGGAGCGTGAGGAGGAGTCACTGCAAACCATCATCTTCACATCTGATGTAGAGGCTGAATTGATTAAAATTCCACTAGTCTTAGACATGAGAAGGGAAGCTGGGTGAGGATAAGGACATGGAAGGACTAGGACCTGTGAGGACATAGCAGGACCTGAGAACAACTGGGACCTACAAGGACATACTGAAATGTGTCTGACTCCTTCTCTATCAATTGGTAGATGACCTGCAAAAGACACTATGCCATTTCCAATGTGCTACATATACACTTGCCCCAGGCAGAAGAGAAGCTGAGTCAGGAGATGCTGTGGGGGACTGAGGAGTTGTGTCAGTGGGAGGATTTGTTGGCAAGTGAGCCAAGATGCGTGGGAGGATCACGTCCCAGGGGCTGGAGCCTGAACTAGCAAAGTATATAAGTGGATGCTGCATCACACTGACCTCCCAAATATTGCACATTTTATTTTGTGGCCAGCTGCAAAGCAGAACACAGGAAATCAAATTCTGGGAAATATATTCTCAGAGTTGAGACAGTACAAATTTGCCACAGTAGCCTCTACCCAAACTTGACAAACACCTTCTTTAACCACATTTATAAGGAGATAAAACAATCATGCTTCCTGCTTATGTGACATAAGTATTTCTCAGTCTACCAAAAAGACACAAACCCAGTCCCCAAAGAATGTGCAAAGGTTTGTTTTTCTTAAATTCAAATCTTTATTGGTATACTATAACACACATCATGATTGCATTCAACATTGAGAATTTGTACCAGTATATGACAAAACTTGATTCTCAGTTTTTCCCATTTCCCTACCCTCCCTACAACCCCTCACCCCCTATATACATAAGCTTTGTTTCCTTTTTTTAATTACCACATTATTTTCCCCTCTTTACTTACACCTACATCCCATTTCCTTTTAAATATTTTCTATTTCACAATATCTACCATATATAATAGAACTGATCTACATCTTCATTTTCTCATAACAGAGAAAAGATGTGATATTTACACATCTGTGACCTATTTATTTCACTTATGAGGATGTCCTGAAGGTACATGCATTTGAGTATGAAGGACTCTTACCATTTTTATGGCAGAGTATTTTTATGCCATTCTATGAAAGAACAACATCTTCTTTACCCAGTCTCCAGTTGATGAACATTTTGGTTGTTTCTAAGATTTAGCTATCACAAACTGAGCTGCTATAAACATGGGTGCACATATGTCACTATGATATGAATTTTTAAAATTCTTTTGTGTATATACCTAGCAGAGGAATAGCAGGGTCAAATATTTGTTTTTAAAGGCATGTGGGGGTGATTATCATCCCTTTTCTAGCTGAGATACACTCTCATACTGATATCCTGTCATTTAAATATAGTATTGAGATACAAAATTTTCTCTCTTCAACACATCTTACATCAGGACATGCAGATAAACTAGAGGAGATTAAACCATTGTATATATATATATAAGCTTATTCATATTAAAATGAAATGCAAAGTCCATGACTGTTGTTGTCTTTGTTTCTACAAATAGTCACAAAATTGTAGCTGTTTTTTTACAAATAAAGGTACCATCATCCCGTTGTTAATAACAAACACCCAACTAACTGGTGTGTGTGACATTTTATAAAATGAGCTCTGTAGCCTGGAGCAATGCTGTACAGAACATCGTGAATTTGCAGGAGTCACTCCGGCAGACCTCCACAATTTTGCAGGAAATTTAGAAACAGGTAATTGAAAGTAAGTCCATATTTGAATACTGTAAGTGAAGAAAACAACAAAAAAATTTTCAACACCTACAGAAAATTCATACACTGTTATCTGAGAAACAACATTAAGGTTTATTATGCCTGACTTCTGATGAAGCACCAATGGGGTTCACAAAAAAAGCCTTTCTGGGTAATGAAAAAAAAATACCTCTCACATTTCTTTCTGTGAATATAGATTTAATGTTACACTGGCCTCATCAGAAGCTCTCACTGAAACTGTGCACACTGACTCGTGCTACAGTCTGAGCTACTCGAAACCACTTAGCTACTCGGGATGTTGAGGCTGAAGGTTTGTAATAGCAAATTTAGCTAGATTTGCATTCAAAACAAACACACACTCTCTCTAAGATGTGGAAATACCATTCAGAATCCAGGAAACTATACTTGTAATATGTCTTCTTTCATTCATTACTGTCATTTGAAGCTATGCAGTTTCACTGTATTTTCCAAGATGTCCTGAAGTTCCTAAGCTCAAAGAATCCTCCAGCCTCAGTTTCCCAAGTAACTGGAAACTTCAGCCAGGCATGAGGACTTGTGACTGTGCAGTGCACACTTCTGCACAAAGACACAAATGCAGAGTATGTCAGATCTACACAAAATCAGTAAGAAACCACTAATTCAAATGATAAAATTTAGCTGCTTCAGATACAAGAGATTATCAAATACACATAGGAAAAAAGACATAATATAATTGCACCTTCAGGAAATGAAAATAGAAACACAATGTACATGTTCCGTCTCTATTTTTTTAGCACCTGAGTTAGATAATGTACTCAGGAGGAAATGATCACAAGAGGATCAAAATTAATGTTTATCTCCAGGAAAAGAGATAGCTTAGTTTTCCATGTGGAGAGAAAAAATCCCAAAATGAGCTGTCAATGAAGGAAAGAAAAGTTTAGATGAAAATCTAGACAGTGAAGGAAAGAAAAGTTTTACCAAGAAAATTAAACTTGATATTGAGCTTGTTACACATGAGACATAGTTTTACATATTTTTTCAGAGTCATTGTTGAATTTAAACATCAAGTTCGTATGACACAGATTTAATTGTTCCTATTTTTTATGTTTAGCAAATGAGACAAAGCTTCTAACAATTTTGGAGAGTGTCTCTGTCATTACTGTTGCTCAGGGTGTATCATTTTAGAGGTTCCTAAGGACCGGAGTTTGGCTGTAGAAAAATATTGGGCAGAGAGTGAGTGACTGATGTCCCAGGGACGGTGACACTACTGGGTTAAGTTGGATCCAAAAGGGAAGAGAAAAAGATGACAAACCTAGGTACAAACTGTCCAATGATCCATGGGTAAAAATCAAGGACACACTTACCAATGAAACTTTAACTACTTCAGGAATGTAATGCCAAAGCCTTAACACGTCTCTTACAGCTCTGTGCTGGGAACTGTGAGGGGCTGGAGGTGATGTTATCCCTTAAGCCCTTTTATCTTCAGTTCTATGTATTTTTAGAATTCCCTGCTGTCAGTCAGTCATTTTCCTCTGCTGCGCTTGTTTTGATCTGAAAATTGCTGCTCAGGAAACCAGCACAAATGACCTTGGAGGAGCAATGGACGACCCTGGGCCTGGCAGCTTCGTGTGACATTAGGACCTTTGTCCTTGATTTTCCCTATCTGCCTAGAAGGCTTTCCTCAAATATTTGTGTGCTTTTACAAATATATATTTGCTTTTTATATCTTCACACAGATATCACCCCCTTATGAAACTTGTGCCTAAAAGAATTTTCCTTCCTTGAAATTCAGGCGGCAGCAAACTCTGTATGTCTAGAATTTTAGCCTTTAGTGTCTGAAATGCTGCCCCCTGGTGTCCTGCTGGAAGAGTTTATGGCAGTCAAGGGGCTGTCCTTGCTGTCCTCTAGAGGTCAGGAGTTACACTGTGGCTAAGCCTAAATGAAACAGAGGCTCCCACTACAGAGGCAAGGTCTGTGAACCAAGGTCGGTGAACTTACCAGAGCAGTAAGGGCACAGGACTGGATTCAGGAGGACTGGCTGGTTGATGATCTATTGCTTTGCCAGATATGATGACTACTGACCTCAGAATGAAAAATAAAAGACCTAAGGAGATTTTGGCTTCAAAATATTCCTTAGAAATAAAGTGAGTATTGTTGTACAAGTTGGTAAGTTTTTCTCTGCTAAGTGAATTTGTGTCTAATTTTCTGCTCTTTAATCTACTGTATAAATATTCTGAGGAGAAAGAGCAAGTCTTATTGATAGGGAAAGATGTGCCACTGTAGGAGACATGGAATGATAAACTCTTTCCACGTGCCACTGGTCCTCCAATCTGTACTACACCTTCGGGAAGAACTATTTTCATTAATAGTAAAAACTGTATAGAACTTGTGTGTCTATATTTATGACAACTCACATATTGCAATATAAGTATTATTAGAATTCCCTGCAGTCAGTCATTTTCCTCTTCTGTGTTTGTTCTTATCTGAATATTGCTGTCCAGGAAACCCCACAAATGACATTGAGAAGTAATGGAGGACCCTGGAGGCCTGCTGTGGAGTTCTCCCCACACCTCTCAGCTGAGAACAGAATAGCCTCATTGGAAGTGGGACATTCTCTTTCTTCTGGGGTTTATTTGCTAACTTGAAATTAATGCACTAATATATAATAGCACACGAATAAATAACACACTACTATATAATAGCACAATAATAAACACCATGCTAATAACTTGTAAATAATAGTAATAGATAATACACTAATACAATATCTTTTTTGGAGAGCTGTGAAATGATTCTGTTGAATATTTAGAAAATTTTCAACTCCCATTTCAGTAAAAGCCATTTATCTAAAGTCATTCCAACAAATGATAAGTAAGTACCCGCACTAGTGCCCCTTGAGGGGCCCACTATAGCCAAATGCTTGGAGATCTGAATAAGGCAACTCTGGATGAAAAATATTTATTTATATCTTAAAAAGAATTGGATAAAATGGTCACATATGTTATATTCCAGATTAATTGAAGTGGCTTTTCCATTTTTAATATGGTGTTGGCTATGAGTTAGCATATAAGCCGTCTATTTACTGAGAAATATTTACTGCTACTTGGTCCATCAATTCTTCAGATATTTATTTACATGTCATATCATGCAATGCTAACATCAGTTAGCCTTATTTCATCAGTACATGCTCAAGTATTTTCATATTCCTTTTATGATGTGGTATCCTTTATGATGTGGTGAGACCCCAGTTCTGTCAGAGAAGAAAGCAATGGACTTAAGCTATCTTATCTAAATATTATATCATCAGCGTTGTTAATATAAAGCCACAGAATTACGAAGATAATCTTGCTTGAAATAGACAAAATCAATCTTCATTGTCCCAGGTGAGGACCTCATTTTAGATTGTTATATTGTGCACTTCACCAAACACATATACATATATTCCCATGGAAAATCCAGGGTCTTGTTACATTGCTCACCCTGTCCTTTTGCTCTTAATTAAACTCAGGAGATTTCTTAGCTCAGACTCTAGTGAGGACACTCAGTCTCATTTGATTCTGTTTGTAAAGTTAGCAACTAAGGTGATTTTCTCTGGCTCCCATCACATCCTTCGGTGGACTGGAAGGTCACTGCCAGCAAAGCCATCCAAAGCTCAGCTAAGGGAAGTTGATTTGAATGTGTCTGCCTCAAATAATGCAACACTGCTTTTCCAGCCACATGGTGAAGTCCTCCAAAATGTAAAAGCTATATCGTGTGTAAATTTTCTCCAGGGTAAATCACTCCATTATTTCAGAGGCCTTATGTTTCCTGAGGATTAATGTAATTGGTTATACAGCCTGGTAAAGTATCAATTTGGGAAAAAAAATATTCAGTGAAAGTTTTTATTGTATCTTTGAATAGAAGAAAAGCACGCTTTGGCTTCCTGTGAGGAATCCCCCATCTGACCTCCAGAAGGCACGGTTGTGCAAACAAGAATCTTGTAGGTGATGTAGGCTCCTTCACTGAGATCTTAGGAGATGAGGCAAGTGTGGAGGAACGAGGTCAGAAATCCATTCCGCATCTCAGTAGTCTTTGAGTTTTACCTAAATATGGTACTTTTTTTGCCCAACTTCAGGATGTAATGAGATTTTTAATTTTAATAGAATCAGGCCATTTATTTTGATATATGTTTTGATTACTATCTTTGGATTCAGTTTGGTGTTTTGATGTTATTTGAAGTAGTCCTGATAGTTTTTTGTTTTACAGTCTATCCTGTTGCTTTGAAAACACTGCCATTTTTCCTTTAGTGTATTGGAAAATGTATATTATATTCCTCTTCTTATGATAAGTTTTCTGAAAATACCAATACATTCATACTTAAATAATTTTGAATATACTTCATAATGTATCTAGGCTAAATAGTATTCATTTTTTGTTTACTCGGTGTTTTTCTATAACATTTGCTTTGTGTATCCTCTTTTTTCTCCTGTTGTGCTTTGTCTCTAGCTGATTAGCTTGTCATGGTTGGCTGGTGGACACTGTGCTGCAGCTATGTAAGACAATAATTTCATGATTTTCCAAGGTAGCCTACAGAGTACACACTTAATATTAAAATCATCAAAGTTGTTAAAACAAAGACCATTCCTACAATAATCAGAATATGATTCCACTCCCTTGGTCCTCAGAGCCTTTTCCCCTTGTTCTTCTCTTTGCCTGAAAAATGGCCCACATGCTGGCCACATTGCTCATCCTTTCCTTATATCTCTTCTGGAGAAACAAAGATAGACATGATTAAAAGGAATTCCTTAAGCACTTTACTGTAGTGTTATGTATCATAGTTAATAAACCACAAACATTTTAAGTATAAATCAACAAGTGAGTTTATAAACTGAACTGTATCCTTAACACCATGCAAGAGAAGAGTGGACTCTGTGAGCGATATCACAGCCTTATAAGATTTGTTATGAAATTCATAAAGCATATCTCAAAGGAATATCCACATGGTATGCTGTTTTGTATTAAGTAAAGTGCTATACAGAAAACACTGTTTTCCCTTGTTTCAAACATTTGTTATATGCTTTCACATCTACTCTAAGATATTCATTAGCACTATCTCCAAATTGGAAAGCAGAACAGTTTAAAATGATGAGAGATGAAAGGGCCAGTATTGTGTCAGTGGAGATTTTGGTCTGTAGGTAGTATTTTATCACTCTTACTAGCTCATATAAACATAAAATTTTCCTCAAATTAAACCTAGTAAAAATCCATAAAAGTCATGCTAAATATTTCCCATTATGCATCAAAGTCATGTAGTGTCTTAGTCACATTTCTGGTTGCAAATACACAACAAATACACAACAGCCTTAGTTAAAAGTGGAAAGCTGTCTTTCAGCTTACACTTTGTAGAGGTTTCTGTGCATGCCTAGCTGGCTGCAAGACAGGGCATTATGTAGGAGGGCATAGTGAAGGAGAGATAGTCTATGGAGCGTTCAGGAGACAGCAAAGCAGCAAGCACAAATAGCATTTTGCCTTCATTTTGTCCTTTAAATTCCATCCAGGATCTATGCCTGCAGATTGGTGCCACCCATACCCAGCGTTGGGTTTTCATTATCCACTGCCTTAATTTCAGTATCCCCCTAAATCCATATTCATACACCCTAATCCAGCCACCCAGCTCCCCTCCTATGACCACATAAGCCTGGGGGGGGGGGCGAGCATCAAGCACAAGCCATAACATGTGCATTCACATAAAACATGCAATTAAACATTTAAAAAAATTTAACACCCCACAGGGTGAGCTGGTGAAGAATCCACGTTCTCCACAAGTTTTTGTCCAGCTCTCCTATGTGCAGTGTTTCTCCTGCCTCTCAGATCATATTCAGTGTCTTCATCCCTCCCAGATTCCCACTCTTCGACTTCGTTATAGCTCTATGTAAACTGTAAAGTACTGTCTTTTCTCATTTTATGCATTCTTGTTATCCATTACAAGTGGAATTTTTATGATTTTTGAACTAAAGTAAAGAAATGAAATGAATAGCTCAAGATGATAATTGCCAACCTATTTTAAAATAGAATCTCTATATAATGGTATTTTTAAAGTGTTGTTATTATTGATCATTTCTGGGTATTGAATCCATGCACTGTACCACTGGGCTACATCTCTGACCCTAAAAGTGATTTTTTTAAGAAAAATCTTCATCCAGTTCAGAGGTTTCAGCTTCTGACCATCTGCAGGTCCTCCATCTAGAACACCGACCTTGGTGTCTGAGAACTGAGGAATCCGCTGCTCTACAGTGGCCTGTGTTGAAGATTTCTATCCACTAGAGGGCACTACACTGATTACTGTGAACTCACCTGGCAATTGTAGAGGCGTTTCCTGTTAAACTGAAAAAAGCTCACATGTCACTTGTGCTCAGTGAGTCTAGGGAACTTGCCACTGTAAGAATAAATTTGGGCACAAGACTTGTCAGCTTCAAGCCTGGAGAAAGGCGCCCCTGGCACGAGAGCCAGAGCCATGGAGAGGAAACTGGAACTTCTGCTGGGGCTTGTGTGGGTGCAAGTTTGCTGTGAGTTGAGGGCCCCTACCTGGGTCAGGGGCTGCAACCCCTGCGCAGTTCTCTGTCTTCATGAGCGTTTACGGGGATACTGTTTGGGAATTGCCAACATGTGTGTCTGCCTCTGTCTTTCCCAGCAGGGGTGAGAGGGCAGCAGGTGAAGCAGAGCCCTTCAGCCACGACTCTCCAGGAGGGAGCCAGCATCAAACTGAGCTGCAATTTTTCTACCACCATGAGGAGTGTACAGTGGTTCCAACAAAATCCAGGAGGCGGCCTGGTCAGTCTATTCTACATGGCTTCTGGGACAAAGCGGAGTGGAAGGTTCGAGTCAACATTCAATTCCCAAGAGAGATTTAGCACCCTGCAGATTACAGCCTTGGAGCTGGGAGACTCAGGGCTCTACTTGTGCGCGGGAGAGACACAGTGCTCCAGATCACCTGCAGCCTGGCCCCAAACTGCAGCTGGCCTGTGCCACAGCCCTGCCTCGGGGACTCAGTGCAGTGGCGCAGCTTTGGCTTTCCTGACTCTCACTGTGAGACTTTTACTGTGCTAACATCAGACTGTTCAGTGGAATCACATTATATGGTTTGTACATTTGATCTTCCAAAAATCCTTCTGCAGGATAAAAATCCACTGATAAATATGGCAGGACCCAAAGCACGGGTGAACAAGATACCCCGGGCACAGTGTATCTGTTGTTTACAAGTTGTTATGATCAAAAGAGGCTGCTACAATTGCATGATTGTCAATAAACTGAAAATAGATGAGTTGGTATTTTAGTTAAGTTCATTTCACTGCTGAGACAAAATACCTGACACTCAAAGTTAAAGACAGAAAGGTTTATGTAGCTCAACGTTTTTAGAGTTTTCAGTCAATAATTACCTAGCTCTACGACAGATATTGCATAGGGGAAACAGTTCGTGGTGGAAAACAGGAAGCAAAGCATCATGGGACAGAGAGAACCATAGCTCTTTTTATTCTTTGTATGTTATCCAAGTTACTTAGGTCGGGCAGCATTCACACTCTTAGTCCTAATGCCCTTGAGCCTAGCGTTGTGCCATGAATCTCTTCCAGTGTCACACAATCCAGATCCAGCCTCTTCGGCAAATAGCAACATCTAAGGCCATGTGAGGTTTTGGGGGACATATAGACACAGGCCACAACAGCTGGTATTCTAAATGTGTGTGAAGGATTCTTCATGGAAATGCATTGACAGTATGTGCTACTTATGTTAAGTGATATATATGATGTATATATAATATATATGCATTTTTATTTTTTCTATCTTGTAATCCATAATAAATACAATTAAAAAATCTATGTCATTGTCAGTCACTCTGTCTAGGTGGTTGCATATATCATCTATCTATTGACAATATTTCTTTGCTTTGCTTGGGAATAACCTGAGGATTATATAACAAAAGTGCTTTCTTCTCAAGGTTACTGATCAGAGAAGCAATGGTGGACTCCTCCCTCAAGGTATCTCATTTCAGAGCTTATACTCTGAGCTAGCCAGAGAAGAAGACTGCACAAGCCAATGATATCTATTGATATATTTGTACTTGTGCTCACATACAACAATGGCAACAGTATACACTGTAGTTGTGTCTTAATATCACCCTTTACTGAAGGGGTCACTGATCTTTTCTTGTCCTTGATGTTAGTATCCACTGGCCTTATTTGCATTTTGAGTGAATCTATTACTCTCAATTTCACTACATTACTTGTGCAATGCGAAAACGAGCAGAAACCTTGCACCAACACCTCGAAGAGCAGCTCCAAGATTTGTACTTGTGTATGCATTTATAATAATGACAATTGAATTTTGGTCTTCCAAGGTCAGTTATGTGAATGTATGGTATTGTCTGGAAGGAGTGAGATACTGAAAACTAAGATGGGGACAAATAGGCAACACCAGGGAAACTGGAAACAAGTGCAGCTTCCTGGGCATGTGACCTATAAAGACCACAGGCCCGGCCCCACGAAGACCTAGAATTTGTTGTAGTGTTCTGCTATTACTGCTGTGGTGGTTCTTAATACATTTATCTTTGAGTTGTTCTTTGTAAGTAATACTGGTAAAAGGATGGAGTGTGCAGATGAGTATATGAGAAACACTGAAATTCAGGACAGTACCATATGGACACTCAGATTCAGGGCATAGGGCCAACCGATATACTGTGTGGCTGGTTGGCCCATTCCCAGGGAATGTGCCTGCTAGGAGCTCCGTGGTTGTCCGAGGCACAGAGAAGTGGGTGACAGTAAGTGCGATGAGTAAATTAGTACAAAATGAAAGCATATGCATACATAACCAACAGTCCATTTGGGAAAATTAGGATCTTTCATTAAGTTTAGAAACTGGTTCAAAATTGCTGTCACATTGCAGAGTGAATTTCACATGCTTAGAAATTAAACTTAAATATAAAGATGGCAGATTTATGATGAAAAATACTGTTTTGATAAGGACTTTGAAGTGAACCAATTATTTATCTGGCAGATAATTTTAAAATTCATTTTCTCTCTAATTATAACAATGATGTGATATAAAACTGAGCATTCTTAATTATATATAAATTATGAGGACACCTTCAGGTATAAAGAAATTGAAAATGTTACTTAGCATTATTGTGTAAATTCTATTTAAAGGAAAATTCAGACTCACATGAAGTACATTTGAATGAGGAATATATTATCTTAGGATAACTGATTCACTAGAAATGTCAATCCTAGATTTACTAAAATTTGTATTTCAAACTACTTTACTAGCTACTAATTACTAATGCTGCCATAGCAGGCAAAACACTCAAGATCTTTCTTTTCTACTGCATAATTTCTCAAAATCAGAAATTATCAAAAATTTGGGTTGCAATCTTGCATTTATTAAGAGCAACTGACACCACTTTCTACTATACTGCTTGAAAGTGAAGTTGTTAAAAGGATACTTTTTGAAAACTCTAAGACCACGGCAGAAAGGTCTTATGGTTAATTAAGATATTCTATTGATAAATTAATAATATTTATTTTTCATGAATTTATGAAATTGATTCTTTTGCAGTTAATAAGATTATACTGTTACAATTACAAAACTGATTCATTAGGATAGAAATGTCATGTGATGAAGGTCCGTTTCTAAGGACTGACTTCTTTGGTACCACCTTTGTCCGAGCCAAGGACCTAGTAAAAGTTTCCCAACAGAAGAGCATATCTGTATGAGATTACTATTCCATATTATTTTGACCCAAATGCTCTGTCTCCAAGAAGAGTGCTATTCACTCAATAAATGATTAGGAATTCAATTATATGGGTGATGACACAGTAGAAGGAACTTAGAATGGAAAAATGCTAAACTTATTTAATGATAATATTATTGATTAAACTTATTTAATTTACTATATGATATATAGTAAATATATATGCATGTATTGAATCATCTTGACAACTGTTCTCAGTTCTTGAGAGTCATGAGATGTGAATGACAAATAAAATGCAGAGTTTGTCCACTCAGACAGAGTGCAGGTTGGGTGAAGCTTTCCTCTAGGACACAGAGCAGTGTGATGTGACCCCAGCCCATTTGCTGCACCAAAACCCAATTTCTTGTTCTAAGCAGCAGCAGCAGCAACACAGAGCCTGCTGTTGACCCCTCCTGAGTCAGCATCACATCACAGAGCAGAACCCTGAAATTCAAGGTGAAAGACATACTTTCCACCTAGAAGAAAAATGAAAACATGTCTGTCTTGAGCCTGCTGAAGTTGCTCATGTCTTTGACATGGCTGAGGAGAAAAATCTGAGCGGTAAATGGCCTCTCTCACATCTGGACTGGTACATAGGAAATGTCTTCTCCAGAATATGAGAAGAAAAAAAAACATGGCATACATTTGGAATTGTTTGTTCCACACCACTGTTCCCTAAACTCTATGATCTTTTTTTTTTACCTTCAGCATCCAGCACTGCGCAGAGGGAAACTCACATCCAGCCAGCAGTGTTGGTGCACAAAACAGAGGCTTTGAAACCTGTCACCGTCTCCTCAGGCACAAGATATGCAGAAGTGAGGAGATGGTCTCCCTCATTCATCAGGACCCATAAAGCCAGCAAAATGCCACAGAAAGTCACCACCGATGGCATTTTATCCTTTCAGCTTCACAGCTGGGGATCAGCAGTGTGTTTCTGTGCACTGAGAGAGGCTGCAGTGAGAGGACTGTCCGGGGACGGGATCTAGGCCCCAGGGTCTGCCTGAGACGCCCACTGCTGTCAGGATCCAGGCAGGAAGTTACACCCCCAGACAGAAGAGGCTAGGGCGGTGGCCACACGGGGATATCATCGGAGAGATGCTCACTCCACACAAACCCCTTTTCATGCTAATGACCACACCCACAGCTGCCAGCAGTCAGAAACATCTGCATTTGTGAAGCTGTGGCCTGAAGTGAGAGACAGAATTTATGATGGAAGATTAGAGAGAGTCTAGCTACTATGAATAATTTTCCTTCTGATCTTCTGATCCAGCTGAAAATATCAGCTAATGAAATATAAAGGAAATGACTGAAAACTGATTAAACATCTGTATAATTAATTGCATTTTGTGTTGATCTATCCAATAAATATTCACTGAATAAATTTTATGTTACTGATTTCTTTAAATAATGAAGGACTTGACATTTCACTGGTAGTGTTAAAGACATCATGCTGTTTAACACTATTTGGTGGCCCAGTTAGGCTTAGCTTTGTGTGCTGTGACTCTAGTAGTCTTGTTACTTTCTAATGGTGACAGCTATGTGACAACCTGAGCCAGATGCTCCCTCCACCCTCTTAACACCTCAGTGGACGAGCTCCACTTCCACAGCGAGGGCTCCTGTTCCTCCTCAGCCACAGCCATAAAATCACCCATGTTCATGGATCTGACAGACACATAATGCGCCTCCTCCACAGAGCTATCAACCTCTTCATCTGTATGTGATTAAGGCATCCTGTCCTCAAAAAAATGATCATCTTTTAATATATTGAATTCACCTGCTAGTACAAATTATTTCCACCTGATAACCATTTCCATCAATCTGTTTGATTCTCTTTATACCAATCTTGGAGGAGTCTCATTGGAAATATTAACAAATACTATGGGGAAATTATTGTGTCAAGTAAGAAAGGCTTTGATGACTCTCTCCATATTTCTTTTTAAAACATCCTTCCTATTTATACTATTTAAAGTTTAACTTAGGTCTGTTTTCTGTGAGTAAATGGTACTCACAAGTCCTTTCCAAAGGTGCCCACTTTGTGAGAATCTGTCTGAGTTCCCTGTGTCTTCCTCACACCGCTAGAGTGGAAAACTCAGTGTGAAAATCGAGGATTTCCAGGCACCTCATCTTCCACCTACATGAAGGTTCTGTCATGTAGCCGCCTGCAGTACTTGGCAGGATCTCCTGGAAAGAGACACCGACCTGTTTGCCACTAAAGCTGCGCACCTAAAACAAGCCACATAGTTTTCACATAACAAACACACCCTTTCACTTTTTCTTTTCTTTTCTTTTCTCTAGCTCTTTCAATATTTTGTTCTTCTGTTGGATATCTGGAACTTGATAATTGCATGCTTGAGTGTAGTTTTTTTAATATCATGGCCACTTGAAGTCCTATATACTTCACTTATCTGTAGGTCAATTTCTTTTCCTTTTCCTGTGAAATTTTCTTTCATTATATCTGGGGGCTTATTTTTTTCTTTTGCACTGTCTTCTGCTTACCCAGTGACTCTAATTGTCTATATTATTCTTCTTTGTATCATTTA
>PVIR01038888.1:0-14263 GCA_004026965.1 Petromus typicus | reverse complement strand
ATCTAATGCATCATGTGGCATGATGAAGGTGGAATCCAAGCTCTCCTCTGTGAGACTCACTTGATGGGGTTGTGGTGATCATAGAGTAACCATGAAGAGACCTGTCATCTCATGATATTTTTTCCCTCTAATGTGAGGATATCTTTCCTGGAGCCAAAACCCAATTTTCTCTAACTCTGCCTATATAGGGACAGGTCAAGTATTAGTAGCTTATGTCCCTCTCTGCTTCAGTAGAATAATCTCCCTAGTTTGAGTGGTAAGGTTTTTGGGTGAAAATGGGCTTAGGTCCTCTGAACTGCCCTGGGAGTGCATTACTTACAGACAGAGTGCCTGCTTAACATGAGAGAAGCCTTGGACTCAATCCCCAGCTCCAGGAGAAAATAACTGAAAAAAGTAAAGAGTAAAATAATCAAGAAAAAATAAGAATAGGTTAACATTTTAGAAGGAAAATAATAGATATGAGAAGACTTTTAAAAAAATTTCTCCTTAGTGCCCACCAACAATCAGTACCACATACCACAGTGCTGGGTGTGTAGCTCACGCCTGTAATCCCAGCTCTTTGGAGGCAGAGTCAGGAGGATTGCTGTGATGTGAGTTTGAGGTTGAGCTCAGGGCCAGCCTGAACTATGAAATGCAAGACCCTGTCTCAAAAAAAAAAATTCTTGGATCTTCTGAGGTTGGAATATGCTAAGCATAAGGTAAGCATTAATATGTTGCAGCTACTTGTAATTCCTCTCAGCTCCTATAAATGAGTTGAGGAGGCATGCATGCTGTGCCTTGTGTTTCTTGGGAAATGGGTTCTGACAGTGGAAAGGTCAACTATCAAAGTAATAGGAGCAGATATGCTGCCCTGCTGTTCAGACTGTGCACCCAGATACAAGGCAATTGTCAGAAAAGCAGCTGAACTTTCATCCTGAGGGAATTTTGGTCAAAAATAGACTACATTGGGCATATGTATGAAGCAGTGACAGATCACTAGCATGACTCTGAAGGCTAGGTGAAAGAACTGTACAATAGCGTTCTATGCTCGAGTGGGTAGGCAAGAGCCAGCTAAACTATTGCTCACCTTAGGTCAGAGCTCCTGCAGAGACAGCTGCTATTGGAAAATTCCAGTCAATTCCTGGCTTTCCATGTCACAGAGGGAAGAACTACTGAGTCATGTGTGCTACAGAGTCCCCATCACAATCTCCATAGCCTGCATCATAAGTTTCTCTAGGATTTTGTGTCAAGGACACTACTTAAGCTCCATCTGTCCTGTGTGGCTGCAGCCTGCCAGTCAGTGTTGTAGGGAATCCACAGCAATGCTAGGCTGTGAGTTTGCTAGGGTTTTTAATCCCCAGAGTGGGCCTGTCTCTGACAATAGAAGCTTCTCAAGACAAGTCTTGGCTATAGCACTCAGAATTTGCAGAGAATCAGTGAAATACTTCTGTAAGGCTCATTGTGGAACTGACTCTGGGTCATCTATATATATTTAAGCTATTTGTCTAAAGTTTACAGACTTCTGCACCAATCTGACTCTTTTTCTGAATTTTATTACCTCAGAGAGAAGTTGTCCTTTACCCCAACCACAGTGACAGGATCCAGGTACTAGAATATTCTGCTTCTCTTGCATATTACTTTTCCTGGCCTCTGGTATTCAAGCTTTTTTATGTTCTGTCAATTTTTAATGTTTGCACACAACTAATCACCTCCATAGCAGTTAAATACCTTTTGTTTAATTTCTGCTTTCTGGAGGAACAAAATCTTGCTGTGTGTCTGTCTCAACATCTTGAGCCTTTTCCCCTCTCTATCCTTCATATTTGAAGAAAAAAGTTTATGAATACAGGACTTCATAAGCTCCATGAAAATGTTGATCATTAATAATGAATACATGATGCAACTATAAATATAACAGATTTCAGTAGAGAGGACAGAAGAGCAAAATAAATTGATCTGAGGACCATGACCACTTTCTAGAGAGGTTTGGCGCATGAAGGTCAATGAAAATAGTCACCTGGTTATCAACAGATAACTCCTCTGAGAAATCCAGCATCTAGGTGGCCTTGAGGCTTGAGTAAAAGTGTGAGCCACATGCTGACCAAGAGACTTTTCCACTCAACAAAAGAGAATATCTCTCTCTGATTCTCTGTGATGGACTGAGTTGAGAGCTGTGGCTCACCCTTGTCTCTAGTCCTCATCCCAAACACTTATGACGATGACTACACACAGGAGCAAGATCATAATTAGCTCAAATTTGGAAACTTAAGTCATGTACTTCATTTCAAAAATTAATAATGCATGGGGGGCCCGGGATTTAGCTCAGTGGTTTTGGCACTTGCCCTGCAAGTGCAAGAGCTCAGGTTCAATCCCAGTAACCACATACACCAATGCAGAGCATGGTGATTCATGCCCAACTGCTATCAGTAGCACATACCAGGGTGCTGGGCATGGTGGCTCACACCTATAATCCCAGCACTCAGGAGGCAGAGTCAGGAGGATTGCAGTGAGTTATGGGCTGAGCTCAGGGCCAGCCTGTACCACAAAAAGCAAGACCCTCTCTCAAAAAGAAAAAAAAATACATAACATGTTTCATTCTATGTAATAGCATCTAGCAAAGTAGAACACTGGTTACTCATATTTTCAAAAAAAAATTGACCTGATACAACTTATAGGAATTAGAAGACAAAAACTAGAGTCCTCATCCAGTCACAGTCCTGCCATGAGATTCTAATTGACCTCAGATAATGGAGAAACTGTCCCTGAAGGTAAATGCCTGGTCTGGGAAATCTCACTTCTAATGATGCTCACCAGTAAGTGTTAGAGGTACAGCACTCTACATTCAGGTAATGAATGGCCGTCCTCACTCTATTCTTAGACTGGCTGCCCACAGTTGAACTAGGTTATTATCAGCCTTCAGAGTTGTATTGAATTTCCCTTGCCAAGCTCTTCTTTAGCTTCACAGAAATGAGAGATGTCTCTATAAGTCATTGGAGACCTTAGGATACTTCTGAGAAAATGTGAATTATTACTATAAATCACTCAGAAACTCTCCTGGTAAATCAGGACAAGCAGCTTTCTCATGTAACAGAATCACTTCTCAGTCCGCACTCTGATGTCTCCTCCTCTAGCTCTACTTCCTCCTCCTTGCTTCACTTTCACTTTCAATCATCCATCTTTGCACCAATGTAGTTCTCCCCCAAAGCACTGTGCACATTGGGTGGACTTTTTATCCTAGCTTTCAGATGTATTTGTTGTGAAAATTAATTTCTCTGTATCTCGGCTTTCTCATGTGTAAGGTAAGGCAAAACTTATACTGATATTCTGTGGGACTGTAGTGAAGATCAAATGAGTTCATGGAAGTATGGTGCTCAAGCACAATCCCTGCCATGTGGGGATACATCCCAAAAGTATATTCTGTTGTTTTATAACATTTTACTTGGTAAAATTTTACTATGTTTGGCACTGACACCATAGACAGATAGTATTATGTTCCGTCGGGTCACCTATTGTAAATGTAATCCATTGAAAATACAAACTATTTAATAAATACAGAGGTTTCGTGGGAAGAGAGTTGAAATCATTTGCATTGCTTCTGACAAGTAGAATAGGCTCTACAAATGCTATTGATATTATTGAAGTACAGACAGAAATCTTAAGAAAAATGGGTAAAGATGACATTTAAAATAGTTACAGATGTGCCAGTTCCAAGGATTCAAAAATTTTGGAAAGAACACTTTATTATTCAGGCTGTACACCCAGGAGTGAGTAGGAAAGGGAATAAAGAGAATATGGGCATGCATTAGGCTGTGTTGTATCACAGTAAATCAGGTTTCCTAGATGGAGTTTCTAATAGTAGAATGCTTCATATTTTGTTCAAAGATGAAAAGGTGAAGAATTTCTGTGTGCCCCAGGCAGTTAATATCATGGATACAGCAATATATGTATGACCTCTACCCTCTGAGAAACTGCTCATCTAATCAGTGGCTTGTATGCCTTCTATGTAGTAAAATAGATACAACCACAGCATATAAAAATAAAGAAGTTAATCATAAAGGTTTACAGGGTTTTTTGTTGTTGTTGTTGTTTTGGGTTTTTTTTTTTTTTTTGCAATGCTAAGAGATGCAACCCAGAGGTAAGTGTATACAAATAGAAGCTCAGCCACTAAGTCACAATCCAGGACACAGTCTCCATCATTTTTAAAATTGTAAAAACAGAATTTCTTTGCAATTAATGGAGTGATTCTTGGAGTACAACAAATCTGTCAAGTCTACATGAATCTTAGAGAGCTTAAAATGAGTACTTAAAAAGGAGGACACTTTTAATTTTGTATGTAAAAACCCAATGTATTTTATACATTTAGTACCAAGGGGTACCATAGAGATTACATATCCCAGAGACTTTTAAACTTCTTTAATAGAATTTTTCCAAGATAATGTATAAGCTCAAATGAAGTGTACTTCATTATGAAGTGTACTTAACATAGAAGACTTGGAAAAAATCCTTTGGATTCTTGTACCCCTTGAATAATCAGAAAGCTAATGTCTGAATCCAGCAACCTTGCTGTGTATAATTAATGTTCAAGCACACTAAATGTCACATTATTTGCTGGTAAGAAGATGATAAAGGACCCAAATATATGAAATGAGTCACTATGCTTTTCATTTTCTTAGGACTGAGGAAAATTCAAGCAGAGACATCAGTCATGAAGCTAAAGATAAGACAGAGGGAAACCTAACTTGATGACTAGTTGTTCCTTGTTTAGGCAAATGACTGATATAAGTAAGGTGTTTTATTTTTAAATCAACATTTAATTTGTTAATATTAAAAGAAAAATGACTCTGCTATTCTTCAACTAAATAATTTAAATTCTTTCTTCTATTTTTCTTCTGTTTACTGTCTGCCCCAACCCTGCTTATCTCACACATGGTTCACAGGGGATAAATCTAGAAAAGCATGGAAAAATCATGGGATAGGAAAGGTCCTCCTTCGAGTAACAGGAGTTTCCTCACCAAAGAAAGGTGAAATAACAATAAAGACTATGCTACTTTCAAAGTGGATCAGCAGATCACAGATAATATGAACTACACTATTAGAACTACACTACAGGTAATATGAACTACACTACACTATTAGAACTACACTATTAGAACTACACTATTAGTGTATGAATATGATAACACAACAGTGCACAACATTCAACATGTGCTAAGAATTCTTAGTCAGTGTCACACGTGAGGAGTCTGGAATGAAATTCCGCATCCCATGGTAGGAAGAACCCCGGGGCCGTGCATTTATCCATCTGCTTTTCCTGTGCTATGTAATAGTTTTCTCAGTGCTATTTTTACTTCCTTATTCCTCAAAGTGTAGATCAAAGGGTTCAGCACTGGTCCTACAAGATTCATCAGAATTTGAACTACAGTCCCCAGCATGGGGTTGGGTGTAGGCTGCAGATAGACTGTGATGATGGGGCCGTAGGCACAGAGAATGGCAATGAGGTGGGCACTGCAGGTGGAGAAGGCTCGGCGACGGCCCTCAGTTGTACGAATGCTCAAAATGGAGACTGTGATGCGAATGTAGGATACAAAGATTAGAAGAAAGCAGACGAGGGATACTATGCCAACGTTTGTGAAACTCACCCTGTGTGCCAAGGATGTGTCAGCACACGCCAAGGGCAAGAGTGCGGGGATATCACAGAAGAAGTGATTCACTTCGTTGGAACCACAGTATGGCAAGGTAAAGGTGAGGGTGGTCAAGACACTGGAGTGGACACACCCCAAAAGCCATGTGCCCACTGCCAGGGCCCCACAGGTTCTGGAGTTCATGATGACCATGTACTGCAGAGGGTAACAGATGGCAGCAAAGCGATCATAGGCCATCACAGTGTACAAGAAGCACTCGATACTCCCAAGGAAATGAAAGAAGAAGAGCTGGGCGACACAGTTTGGATAGGAGATGAGGTGACTCAGTCCTACAAGGTAGAGCAGCATTTTGGGACAGGTCACAGAGGAGAAACCTATGTCAAACACAGACAAGTTCCCCAGGAAGAAATACATGGGTGTATGAAGATGAGGAGAAGAAATAATTGCCACCAGGATGGACAAATTCCCCAAAAGGGTACAGGCATAGAAAGGCAAGAATAAGACAAAAAACATTATCTCCAGCTCCTGAGTGTGCAGGATTCCCAGAAGAATAAATTCGGTTACCATCGAGTGGTTCTCCACTTCCATGAGGGCCAGTCCTTGAAGAAAGAGAATGCAGAAGTTATGGGAGAGCCCCCAGCTCCCTCTCAGTTAACTTGGGAAGTGAGATGTAAGTGACTATTCCTTTATTCTAAATTATGGAAAGGCTGATTCAAGTTATAGGACATTATAACTGGCACGAAACTGTCTTGTACAACTGAATGGTTACTGCAGCTACAGTGATTGCCTTTATAGATGTCTCATTGCAAAATATATTTTTAAAAATACTAGATCAAGGATTTTTAAAGGATAGAACATGATCCAGAGAAATATATGCTGTTGCTTTGCCACAAAAGAGGACTACCAGGCCTCAGAATCATTGAAAGGTTTTTTTATATTCCTGGAAATAAGAACAAAAAACAATCACTATTTTTGTGAATCACCATGATGATACAATATTTTATTTTTTAGTGTTTTCAAGTAAACCATGGGAAAAGTTAAATAATCACTACTTTCCAGTTCAATAGATTTATATATAATCTAAATTCACTTAATTCTTATGATAGAAGTTTGTGGTATATCTAGAGCAAAGAAAATATTTGAATAACATGAAGGTTAAGCAACTCTTAAATTAAGATAGTGAAGAACACAATTAGGTATCCAGATCTTCTGAAGACACAACCATTTCCACAAGGTTGTATCTGATGGATCCTTGGAATCACTGCCTTTGTTGAAGACTGGTGGCCCTATGTTTCCTTCAAAATTTAAAGTGACACTGTTCTTTGGAAAATCAGGTTATGTTTGCATCTTTAAAGCACAGAGGCACACACACACACACACACACACACACACACAATGACCAATACAAAGTCTAGGAGAATAAGTATAATTTAACATCTATTAACTTTATCCCTAAAGCAAAGATAGTGCCTAACACAGGACAGATAGGTCCTCAAAAACTTATGAAAGAATGAAACAAATTACTCAAAGGCTGGAAAGAACTGGATCCCATGGACTCGCCTTATACAAGAAATATGCAGTATTGTCAGATGAATATCCCCAAATAGCCCTGTAAAGTACCATAGTAACCTACCTTTCCTCTTCTGCCCTATTTCACTGAATTCTTAGAATTTCATCTTGGTTTTTATGGTACTTGCATGATTGGACTCAAAATAACAGTTACATTCAGATTGTAGTACTTACAAAACTGTGTTGGTGTTTACACCCCCTTGAAAGAACTGAACTGATGATATCCTGTGGTGGGTTTATTTATAGTTTCCATTTTTTAAAAAAAATATTTCTCATTCAAGTCCATATTCCTAGTTATAAGGAAAAGTGAAAGAATAGCTCAAAGTTCTTGTTCATCTTGAACTCTAAGAAGATTCATATACTATGGAATGTAAATGCTCCTCTCCATTGGATAAATGAGTCATTAAAAAAAAAAGATGGCATGTATGCAACTTACAGGGAAGAAGTTTGATCATTTTACCATCTGTCCATCTGTCTTTTTAGGATCAGTGTCCAAATTGGCCCTGAAGAGCACATTATAAACCAGCAAAGACTCCCTCCCATGGTCTGGAAGGCCTTTTTCTTAGCTAAATAAGCTCAGATGAGTGCCATAAAGTTGGATGTGTATCTGTCTGCTGCGTAGATGTTTTCCAAGACACTGACACATGTGTTGTTTCCTCCTAAGTGAAATTTAAATGACTCTGCAGCCCTTGAGATTCCAAGCCTGACTGAGTCCTATTCAAGCAGATTTCTGAGCAACAGGAGTAATTAGGAGTCAGTAAGCGATAGGCCTAAGGGAGAACACAATAGCCCACCCCTTGTGCCATCATGTCTGTAAACATGATGGATTCATTCTGCAATTTCTGTTTGTGTGACTGACCCAGGGAAATAAGAGAACAGGTAACAGTAGAACTCAAAGTGAGGAAATAGGTTGAAACCTTTCCCCCAGGGTAAGGATATATTATTAGAATGAAATAGTGTTAGTCTTTTTATACTAAATTTCAAACACATTAATCTAATTTTCTCCATAATCCTTCCTATGGACTGAACTTTCTCTCCCCTAATTTCATGTTGAAGTTTACCCATCATCAGGGTATATTAAAAACTTAAAGATGCTATTAATGTTAAATGAGATGGTAAAGACAGAATCCCTACCCCCTTCTACACAAGAAAAATAAACACAAGGCAGATCTCTCCTTCCTCCTCTTCTTTCTCTCTTTTTGTTTCTCCCTCTCCTCTCCTTTTTCCCTGTCTTTCTCTCTGTGTCTCTGTCTGTCTCTGTATCTCTGTCTGTGACTCCCTGTATGTTTCTGTCTGTCTGTCTCTCCCTCTTCTTCCCTTCCACCCTTCCACTATGTGAGGACACAATAAGAACATAGTGCCCTATAAGCTTCCTAAAACCTTGCTGAAGCCATAACCTTAGACTTTACAGTCTCCAAAGCTATGAAAAAATAAATTATTGTTGTTTATGTCAATGGTCTATGGCAGATTTTTTAATTAATTGAATTTATTGGTTTTATTATTCATTTTGGATAAACATTCATCATAGGGAAATAGCACTGCACATGATATATCTTTCAAAATTGATTTTATTGGTACATTTTATATATGTAGTATGATCACATTTAACATGGAGAAGTTGTACCTGTACATGACACATCTTGATTCTCATTTTCCCCCTCACCCTGACCTCCCTAAATCTCCCACCTCTACATGCATAAGCTTTGTTTCTGTTTTCAAAAAGTTTTTTATTTCCCTTTTTTATGTTCCCCTTCTCACTCTCCCTTTCCTTTTAGAATACTTTCTTCCTATTTCACATTATTATCCTACATTTTGGAATTCATTTATACCTTCAATTCTCATATCACAGAAGTGATATATTTACACATCTGTGTCCTATTTATTTCACTAATGAGTATGACCTCAAGGTACATTCATCTGAGTATAAATGACTCAAATTTATCATTATGGTTGAGTAATATTCCATTCTGTAGAAAAACCACATCTTTGTCTTGATTCTTTTTCCCCCCTTTCCTCACCCCGCCCTTGAATTCCTCTTCCCTTCCTTATTTACAAGAGCTTTGTTTATATTTTTCTCCCTTTTCTCATTTTCCCCTTCCTTCCCCTTCTCCTTTCCCAGTTCCCCTCCCATTTGAACATAGTCTTCCTATTTTACATCTATTCATTTAGTGCTTATTCACACTTTTTGTTTCTCATATCAGAGAAACCATGTGATATTTACACATGTGTGTTAATTTCTTTCACTTAAGAGTATAGCCTCAAGATGTATTTGTTTACCTAGAAAATTTTCAAGCTTATCCTTCTTATCCTCTTTATGGCCTACTAGTACTCTATTATAGAGAAAAACACACATCTTCTTCATCCATTCATCTATTACTGTGCATTTGAGCTCTTCCAATATTTAACTAGTACAAACTATGCAGCTATGAAAATGTGTGTGCATATATTGCTGTGGTAAGACACTTTCAGTTCTTTCAGGGAAAGAACAAGAAGGGAAAGAAGTTGAATCAAATGAAACCTCCAGTTTAGATTTTTGTAGAATCTCTACACTAATTCCCACAGTGGTTACAACAGTCTACACTCCCTCAAACAGTGAAGAGTTCCTTTTCCCTCACAGCCCTGTTAGTATTTGAAAGTACCAATTAATAAATAGTACTATAAAAACTGTCATTCCACATGCCAAAGGCTAAAACCAGACTCATGTCTTTCACTGTTCACTAAACCAAAATTAAAATGGATCAAAGATCTAAATATTAAAATAGAGACACTAAATATACTGGAACAGAAAATACATAAAATCCTTGAAGACAATGGGGTAAACAAAGACTTCATGAACAAATCCCCAGTCGCAGAGGAAACATCACAAAGAGTCAACAACTGGGATCTTATCCCACTAAAAAGTTTTTACACAGCAAAAGAAATCTCACCAAAATAGTGAGGAGTCAACCCACAGACTGGGAAAAATTTTTTGTCAGCTTTGTCACAGACAAAGGGCTAAGTCTAGAGTATATGTAGGACTCAGAAACCATACTCCCAAATTCAAAGACCCAGTCCAAATAAAATGTACACTTCCCAGAAGAAGAAGTACAAATGGCAAATAAATGTATAAAAAAAGTTCAACATCACTAGTCATTCAAACAGTGCAAATTAAAATAACATTGAGATTACATCTCATTCCAGAAAGAATAGAAATGTCTAGAAATTTATGGCAAATTTTAATGAGTTTCTTAGTGAACTAAGACAATATTTTTATATTTGACATTATGTTTTCTATTATATTCATTCACATATATAATTTATATTACTAACCTTCCCAACAAACAGTTTTGTCAATTGGCAGAATTGACTTCCCTCTCTAGAACTGTTTTGTACAAGATTTGTCCTGAATTATATGTCAGGAAATATGTGCGGTAAAGTCTTGTTCATAAAAAGTAAAAAATTTATAGCCATTCACATGAAAAGCTGCCTGAATCTGTGCTTGTTTTCTATAAAATAAGTCAAGAATCTTTCCTTTTAAATTTTAGTTGTTTCTAAGCTAGGACTTATTTAAGTAATTAAAAACTTCTAGAACAATAGAGCCCAATTAAGATTACACTAAAACATTCCAGGTAATATATGTATGTTTTTAATATTATATTGATATTATATCTTAAATGTTTAAAATATTTTACAACAAAAAAATTATAAAATTGGCTGAAAGAAATGAAAAAGTATATTATTAAATTCATTGGCAATACTATAATATAATTAATAAAAGAGATAGTTCATAAAAAGACACGGTGCTTAATTTATAATTAATTAATTATAAAGGACATTTTATCTATGCATAAATTTTAAATACTCAGTTTTTAAAATATCATATGTTGGTTAGTCATATTTATAATTTAACACCTCAGTTTGAAAAAGTTAATAAGTAAAAAACTCAGACTTCTATTTTTAAATACTTCTTAAATTTTGCAGTAAGCAGATACATTGTTTATATCATGAGAAAAAGAAATAAAACCTGGGATAAAATTGTCATTAGATACCTTATCATCACTTTGAGATACCAAAATTTGGTTTGAATACAATTTAAAATCAAGATAGTCTGACTTGTACTATTAATGCTAGCCTATTTTATTTATTTATTTTCATCTCAGTATCATTTTTCTTCAGTCAAATTGGGGTCTCAATTATATATAAATGATTAAAAATACAAACAACTTAGAACTGTATGAGTGAATGTCAGCAGTTATGCTACTTTTGCAGATTGTCACCAAATCAGTGACAAAACTAGAACCATATTCCTAGATACTTAAGTGCATTGTTTTATCCAAAATACACACATAGATGTTCTCAGAAGACATTTAGAGTAGAATCCTTCAGATGTATTTGTTTTTAAAATCATATTGAAAATGCAGCATTACTAATTTTGCTGATATCTTAATGTTCAAATTTCTTTTTAATCTCAGGAGGTTTTCAAAACCCTAATTTGAAAATGCTGCTTTACACAGCCCCAAACACCCTTGGTGACAGTATACAAAGGGACACTTTCAAGGTGGACCATCTATTGCTAGCAATCTCCTTCAAAGGCTGCTTCCCTAAATTTTCTAGAAAATGTTTCTTTTTTGGTTGTGTCCAGTCTGCTACATGAATCTAATCCATTTTTATCCAACATCCCTCTGCAAATGAGAGACCACCAGGCTGGTGTTCTTTTTCTCACTTAGACTCAGTCCTCTCATAGGACAGGCAGACACTTCGCAAACTGTGTGAGACATCTCAATCCAATCTGGCTGCATACTTGTATGTTTATTCTTTCTGTTTATAACCTTTTTGCTTCCCTAAGAACCTTTTTGCTATCACCATTTTTTAAAAAAAATCTAGTTTCTCACAAATCATCTAAACCATTAAAAAATATGGTGCTTAAATCAGGTTGAGATTGTTAACCAGCAATTGTAGTCTTTTTAAATTGTGGACAGAACTTCCTTACTGATTGGTGCAGATCCTCTGTCTGTCCAGGGCCAATTTATATATGTTAATATAACAGCCACTGCAGTCCAATGTGTTCACTACTCTGTTCCACTAGTGCATTTCTCTGTGGAGGCCTGTGGGTCCTTGGAAGTCACCATATGTGTGTAGATTTAGCAGTTGTTTCCTTGCTGGGAGTCTGGGCTCTAGGAGAGAACACTGCTTAGTACCTCCCTCCTCTTTCTTAATGTCTCTCTCTCTTTATTCTCCCTATTGGCTTTGATTTTGTCCTGAGAACCTTCCTGAGCCTAGGCAGCCACTTCCCTCCTTTTCTTCCTCAGGCTGCTATAATCCAGTAAGAGAACACCAAATTTCAGAGAGGCTTTTTTCTCTACTGTTCACCATTTCACCATCTTCCCAGAACTCCATGATTGTTTACTTTTATGACCAATTGGTTTGGGTACCCAAGATAAAAATCTTAGACCAAGGTTGGGCCAGGGATTAGCTCAAGTGGTACCACCCCTTCCTTGGAAAAACAAAGGTCCAAGTTTGATCCTCAGTACAACAAAAACAAATAATAACAAAACTAGACCAAGGTTGCTCTGGAAGAGCTATTAATTACTTCAGAGACCATCTACTTAATTTAATCAATTTTACCTGAAAAAAGAGGAGATAATGTAATTTCTAAAAATGTTATTCATGACACTTTTCAAATACTGTCAGAGAATAACTATTTCCCATAACAATGATTCCTATGTTAGAGCCAGAGCAACTGACTTTGAATTATAAGATTTGGTTTCAAATTCTGATCATGTGATTATTGGTGTATGTAGAAGCATGAGAGTGTGAAACCTAGACAAATTGATTAGAGATCATCATGTCTATCTGTAAAATAGAAATCATAATACTCTCATGTATGTTTCTTGGGATTACAAGTGAGATCCTATGTATAACACACTCTTTTGAAATTCAAATATGAAGAATTCACATTATTCTAGTTTTTCAAGTACTTTTAAAACAGGGATACCATAATATCTCAAAGAGATTTTATTTTGTATCATATTTTATTAGTGGAATTCATTTTATAGTTCAATGTGCATCTCACTCTTACTTGAGTCATCCTCCTTTACATAATCTTACTTTAATGCCCACTCTTTAAACTTAAAGAATGTGTTATTTTTAGAGACCAAGTAGTTAAATTTTTAATTGGAGATATATTCCAGGAAAGCCAGCTGGGGATTTAGCTCAGTGGTTCCAGCACCTGCCTTGCAAGTGCAAGGTCCCGGGTTCAATCCTGGGTAACCCATACAACAATGCCGGGCATGGTGACTCACACCCACCAGCCATCAGTACTGCATACCACAATACCAGGCATGGTGGCTCATGTCTCTAATTCCAGCACTCAGCAGACAGAGACAGGAAGACTGCTGTGAGGTAGATGCTGAGTTCAGAAACAGCTTGAACTACAAAGTGAGACCCTATCTCAAAAAAAAAACTGAACAAAAAAGATAAAGAGAGAAGGAAAGCCATTAATTCAAAGTGAGGTTATGGTGAGAGGATTTTGCAAGGGTCAGTGGTATTTGAGACCCATGCAGATAGCACAGAACAGAGAGGTTAATGCCCACAGATGGGGAGACAAATCTGAGAGCCTGAGGCAATCCCAGAGCACACAGGGAATGCTAGCACACCCAGAAGTGCATCAGCCACACTGGGTTACCATGGCATAGAGTTCGGTGTGAACTGAAGGACTGGGGATGAGGAGTTCAGTTATGTACAGGAGCTGCTAAGCCTCATTATACTTGATGGATTTAAAAATTATTCAAACAGCATGTTATTCACTGGCATTGTTTCCACTGGCCTCATTTCACAGAGCTCTGGAAGCCAGCATTGGTTTGTTACTCACTCACCAGATCCTGATGAGAAAGGTTTCCATGGAAACCAAATGCAGAGACAAAGGAGACCAGAGAGAAATAACAGATCAGTATTGTAAGCCTGCTCTTTCTTTTCCTTTGATCCCAATAATAGAGCTAGAAGATTTATCATGGTCTATTACAAAACATAGAAATCTATTTTATAATACCATGCTATACATCATATACATGTTATAAAGTATTATCATAATGATAATA
>PVIR01038887.1:0-14275 GCA_004026965.1 Petromus typicus | reverse complement strand
TTATTTTACAGTCTTCGAATCAGCTATGACTGACAGGATAAATTGAAGGTACTACAAGAATATTTCAACTTAAGTCAAAAAGAATAATATATTCAAGGATACTTTTACAGATTAAAAGTAAAACTCACATCAAATAATGTACTGAGCTTTTAGTCCACCAGATTCTCTTATATATAACTCTCACAATTTACTTTGATAGACATTTCAATTCATGCTATACTTCACAGACTGATGGGTGTTAAATTAACGAACATACAACTGACCTCATACAATTAACTTGTCTGACTGAATATGTCTGGATTTTCAATCATAACCTTCTTTATTTCCAAAGAGATGTATGCCCTGAAGGGTAGACATTTGGGAAATTTTTTCCAGCTTCATATCAGAAAAAATGGTGTTGCCTCAAGATCAACAAGAGGACAGTAGAAAGGGGGAAACTGCATGAAAAGACTGTCTGGTAAATATATCTACTGCAGTTTTTATAGTGATAGTCTTGTCAAGAAGTATTATTTATTCACATTTTAGTAAGAAGTTTGGAAAGTGCCACTGTGTTCTGTGAAATGCTCAACATGCTGAAAACTGCTCTTATTATAAACCTTGATCCACCTTATCTTAAAATATAAGAGATGGCTCTCAATTTCTATATCATGCACTGAATGATATAGAGCTTTTGCATGAGAAAGGAGGATGGTAGAAAGCTTCATGAAACTTTAATATTGGTTTGAAAGTAATGAATGCATTTACCTGCTGCAAAAAGCATAACAGCAACAGGTCTGTAGAAGCGCCTGCGAGATCCCACGCAGATGGAAATCAAACCGACCAGGAATGCAATGAGAATGATGGCTGCGCCACCCAAGAGTAAGGCTAGAGTAGCAATCTGCCAATCTGGAAAGAAAAAACAAAGGGATTGCTTTTAAACAGTAAGTCCTCAAAGAATCAACAGAAATGTGCTCAGCAGCCTTCACCTTGCTGCAGCTCAATAGATGTGATTTTAATGCATGCTAAGCATCCTTTGGGGTTTGAAATGTTTTGCAACAAAAATTAATATTAATGTTTTTCTTCAGAAATGTCTCCTACGCTAAGCTCGGCAGAGCATTTTTAGATGAGGGGTTTGCCACGCTTTTCTTCCAAGTGCTCTATTAAGCATTCACGTTAAATCAAGTGTCCTCTCTGTGACCTATTTGCAATATTATTATGAATTAAATTTTTATGGAGCTATAAAGTTCACAAATCTTAAAAACAGAAAAGGATGAATATGAATTTATATATAGTATAAAATAATATATAAATTTACTATGCAATCTATATATACTATGAATTTATACATCAATGTAGGTAGCATTAGGATACAGTTCGCACACCAGAAAGTTCCTTCGTGCCCCTCCCACTGAATAACTACCTTCTTACTTCTGCTACTGACAACATGCATCACTACTGTGCATTAGGTTAGTTTTGCCTGCCCCAAAACAATATGAACTCTCATGTCCAGCTCTTAAGTCTCTAAAATCCATCCATGCTGCTGTGTCTGGTAGTACATAGCACATTCTTTTTATTGCTACTCCTTCTTGGAAAGCCTCCCTTCACCTCATAAAAACGACTCAAGCTTTTATTTTCCTTTCCTCACCACTAAAACAATCCCTTAGCCAATTAGCTTCAGAAGGATTTGTTGTTGTTTATTTTTTCCTCCTTGCTTTCATTTTGTTCTCATCTTGCTGTTGCATTTGCCAACACAGGAATGGTTTCTGAAATTGAGTATTTCCAAAGAGCTGGACTGGGTTCTAAATGGCTGTCCATCCTCTGCATTTATACAAAACAAACAAACAAACAAATAAACAGTAAGCCTATACTGACCACTTGCTTTGTGCAAGCTTCTGGACATGGAATATGACAACAGCATATCACACACAGTAAAAAGTAAACCTCAATGAAAATTGTTGACATTTTTACATAATAAAGATATGGTCATGGTGTGACAGAAAATGAGCCTAATCTCGATCTGGATCTTGATCTTTTTCCCTCCCTGCCTTGCTCCTCACTCTTCTCCTTACTTTCGCTTCCTCATCAACAAACAATCTACTCTCTGCTTCCTATTATCTATTTTGCTTTTTAAATATATATATTAGGCTTGTCATATAAGAGAGACCACACAATATTTGACCTTTTGTGCCTGATGTATGTCAGTTAACAGTATAGTCTCAAGATCCATACATTTTTCCAGCATCCTTCCCCATATCCTCTCCTTCTAAGGAATTCTGCTCATTTCACGGGCACTCAACAAGAAATTGCACAGCAATGAGGAAACAAATAAATAAGGGGAAAATAGAACAAATCTACAGTTCTTAAAATATAAAGATGAATCACAAGAAAGTAGAGAGCATTTTTATGCCATCTATTTGTATCAAAGCCATACAACTTCAAACAAAAGTGTATCTGGCTTTCAAGTAGAAGTTAAAAGGACAGCCACACTGTGGCTTTTTATTTCTTACCAGCATGTAGCTTTGAATTAAAAAGCCAATAGAATAATTTTTACACTTGGAAGTCTCTAAATTTCTTAGGAAAACTTGAACCATAGCATATCATTTAACATGATAGAAATCTTTCTGGAAACTTGTGTGTAAGTTGAAATTTCTGAAAAAATATATATCAAAGTTTAATTATATCAAAGCATATAAGTTTTAAAGGAAAGTATAAAATCCATCCATCACTGAAAATCTTGCAGAGTTTGGTTAAAGGAACCTCTGCTGGATACTTTCTATTTAAACTACTACTTGTATTAAATGGTTATTACATTGTAACAACTTTTCAAAATTATTTTCTATAAATAGAAAATATTTAGTACTGGCTTTGTTTAAATCAAGATATAACTAACTATAAAAAGCCTTATTATATTGTTACTCATTTTAAAATATCCTAAAATAAAACTGCAACTGATTTTCCCCCTACGACCTTTCACATAACTCAGTATGCATAAAATGCCACACAAATGTCTACTTTCATTTGCAAGCAATAGTCAAACAGGAATTAATTTTAATCATTCATCTTAAATATCCTTCCAGAACAGATAAAATATATAGCTGCTTGCATTTTTAAAGATAGAAAAGAAATCTGCAAACTTTCTGTACAGGGACCCTAACAAATATTTTCCAAGTTCGAGGTCACTACAGAGGTTGTACCTGCTCAACTCCGCCATGTAATGTGAAAATAGCCACGAACACTACAGAAATGAATAAGCACTGCATGTTCCACTAAATGTTTACCTACGAAAGCAAGTGGCAGGCTGATTTCAACCTTGTGGATAGTTTGCTTGTTGGTGATCTCGGATCTACATTTTATATCTAATTTTTAAAGCTCAACTGTTTTCCTAGGTAAAGGCCTCTTATAGTAAAGACAGTTTGATAAATGAATAACACAGATTACTTGTCCAAAATATCAATAAAAACAGCAAAAAAAATCCTAATGTCACATAGTGCTGAATTTCTTCCAAACAGCTATGCTTGACTTCATGTAGAAAAGTCAATAGCAATGCAATAGTAGAAGGCAAAAGAATAAATTTTACTAAAATGGATTAGAGTCTAATTAGGAAAAGAACCTTCTTGCACCATAGGAAATACTTCTAAATAGTAGATGTGCACAAACATTTTTGGGGTTTCTATTAAATGTTCTGTATTTATTTTTAGTGTCAACATTGTGGCCAATGAGAAAGTCATTCTAGATGCAAAGTCAACAAGGAAGGAGATCCATCAAGTTCACCACTGCTGTGATCCTGCAACCTTTCTCTTTGGTCCACAATCAGAGATATAGCTATTCAAACAGAAGAGCTGCTTTATTTTTCAAGAGAGACTAGAAATGGCCATGGATGCCAGGGTCCTGGCTGGAAGCCGGGGCTTAGACTGGAATACTGGGACTATATCCCTGGTGAGGAATGCCAAGTTTTTGAATTACTGTCGTCATATTCACTTGGAAGGATTCACTCAGGCCAATGGCCTGGAACCAAAACTTGATATAACTGACCAGTTGAACCTCAAACAGGAAGCAAAAAAAAAATGTGGCTATATATGGCTCCTATAAGCAATGAGGCCCATAGTATTTTGAGGTTTAGCTGGGGCATCTGGAGCTGAGAACAAGGCTTATGGCATTGTTTCTTTATCGCCAGACAACCAGAATCCACTGTTCAAACATTAGAGCTAGTTGAGAGGGTTACTCAAGCCAGGGACTGTGTATATTGAAAGGGACTAGGATATCAGGAATTTAAAAAGTGAAAATATTTTGTAGCTATTCAATAATGACCATTCAGATAATAGACAGAGTTTGTATCTATACAGATGAGACAGATATTTGCTCCTCAACTGAAATCCAATACTAGGTTGTGCAGCAATGTACACATATATTTTCTCATATTCTATAGAACTTGGACAATTTTGTAGTAATATTATAAATGGCCAGAGCATGGGTTTTCCTTTAAAGTTAGCCTGCCACAAATACTCATTATCCATCTTGAGTGCTTTCAAATTAAAATGTCAGAAAAATTCTCAGTTTTCAGCCTCATTTCTTCCAGTCATGTATTTTACAATCCTCATAATCTGTTAGTTTCTGTATCAATCTTAGTTCTCCAATTACATCCTTACAGTATTTAGTCAGTTGAAGTGCTCAGAGATTTATTACTATGCATTAGTTTTCAACAGTTTCTACAAAAGATATGCTCATACTCCAGAGCAGCAGTGAATATAAACCAGGCCTGAAAAACGTCAATGGCCATGGTGCTGTTTGTAAAACAGCCGTCCTGGGAGCAATTGAGACTGGCCATTGTTCAGTGGTAGGTCAGCTGATTAGAAATCTGAATTCGTTCCCCTTCAATTCTTTTTTTTTTTCACCCTTTTCTCTCTCCTAACCTCCTTCCATCTCTTATTCCCATATTCATTTGAAAAGCATCTCCTTAATCACTTTTGATCTGTCTTCTATTTTGTGCTTTCTCTCTTTCTCTCTCTCTCTCTGTAAGAGATAGATACAGAGATGGAAATTTTCCATTTCTCATATGAGACAAACCATGTGACATTTAAGGCTTTATGTCTGACTTATTTCATTTAACATTATGGTCTCATGTTGTATCCATTTACTGATAAATGCTTCAAGTTTATCTATCTTTATAACACAGTAGTACAGACAAAAACAATGAAAATAGGGCTTCTGCAAATGGGAAGGAGACCAAAAGTTGAAGGAGTTAGGAGGGAAGGAAAGGGGAGGGATGGAAATAAATAATTAAGATTTATTATGCAATGTACCAATTCCTCATGGTAAATGTAAACATTAGGTACTGTGAACACGTATTGATAAAGAAAAAAGAAATCAACAATAGGGAGAAGGGGGAAAAATGATGAGATTGTAACAAGAAAGTAAGGAAACAAATTTTATGTATATGGGGGGGCGTTAGGGTGGGTAGGGCTATGGGAAAAAATGAGAATTAAGTTGTGTCACATACTGGTACAAATCCCCATTATGGAGTGCAATCATGATGCATATATGTAATGTACCAATAAAGATTTAAAAATTAAAAAAAAAGAAAAAAGAAAAAAGAAATCTGAATTCGATTTTTAAGGTTGAGAGATTAGGTGTCCTTTTCCAGGAGGTAGTGGTCATCTTTGGTGTATACATTGTTGAAGGCTTACATGGGGAAGTCAGCATATTTTGCATCTGGAAACTGGACATAAAAGGAGGTTACCATATTATATACATGGCAGATCCCTTCAAAAGTGCCTTGGTAAACTGATATTATAACACTATGGGCATTTGCAAAGAACCCAGAGAAGTCAAGGACAAAAGTGAGCATTCAAACTTTCCACAACACAAATACACACATACTCTCTTATTTGCCCTACAGTAAAGGACTAAAACAGTCAGGCAGTCTGCTTTATAACATCAAGCCAAACATTAATATGCAATTCAGGAACCCATTTTAGTCCTCTTTCAAGGTATTTTTATTAGCTGGCATCAGTTTCCAGTGTCCACAAATGCTTTAGCATTCTGAATAATCATGCTGACTTTCTTTAGCCGTATAATATGGGAACCTGGCCTGAAATTGTCACTACATTATGAAAATTCCATGGTCCACACAATAATTGCCTAATTTGAGAATTATCGTCCCCTTAGGCAAAATTCACTTAAAATTTTCAGTGAGAGTAAAATTTCAATGAAGATACATTTACCATACTTTTGAGACAAGGTCAGTGTGTATCAGAGCCTCAAGCCTTCCTCCTCTGACATCCATTTCTAAATCTTTAACTTATCAACTCTTGTCTAATTTATTTACCTCTGGAAGTATTAGGCATATGATCAGATTAGGTTTACTACATGTAAATCCTTACACACAGAACTGCTATTTTTTAGGAAATTAGATATAATTTAAAAGCAATGAAGAAATCGATTTTTAACCTTACAAATATAAGTCTCTCTGTTTGGATGGGTAGCAGCTCCCAAATAGGTAATTTTCATAGAAGATTCCCAACTTTCTATAATTCTCACTATAAATCAAAGGTAGGTTTTAAAACACTTTATAAGCACACTCAAATTTGCCAACATTCAAAATGTATTTTCATCCCTGAATCCCACAAAAAGATATTATGTTAAAATGATATACACAGATGCAATCAAAATCACTTAGTAGCTCACCTAAAATAGTGCTTTTATTTTATCAGTCATCTTGACAACACTTTATACACAAATTTTCCCTAATTCACTAAAATAAATTGGACCAATTCACTCATTCTCGGCAAACTTTCAGTTTTTCTAAATATCTTTATTCATCTGTTGGACATACTTATAGCAAAACATTTCAATTTGATTTAAATATATTGGTGAAATTTTACAAAACTGCGTAAAGTATTTTGAATCTCATTACATTTTCAGGAAATGAAAATACTAGGATGGCATTTGTTTAACAGGAAAAAATGCAGAATTACCAAATAATATTTCAAACCCACATCCCTCAAGTTATCCATCTCTTTATTGAAGATGATGTCCTTTCCCCAACCTGCTCAAATCATAAATTCTGGCATTCAATTATTTTCATGAAACGTAATCTAAATTTTTAATTTAAGATAAATGATACATTAATTTGAAAGACTAAGTCTTCATGAATGAAAAATGAATCAGATGAGTGCTGTTATTTTTCATCAAAGGAAGGTAACTATAAACTACCTCCAGGAGGATATATTTGTTTTTAAAGTTAGTCTGGATGTGGCAAGTGAAGTGGAGGCCCTTTAAACCTTATTGTCTGGTCTACACTCTTTTCAGACATTTTCCATTATTCCATGATAGGGATATAACACAGAGGAAAGAAGAATTTGTATTTTAATTTCAATCATTGAAAAGGATTGCCTTATTTTTCAAACAAATAATATAAAAATTAACACTTAGTATGAGGAAACAAATATGGAAGATGGCTTCTTTTATATTCTTTGGGAAAAAAAGAAGTAGGTTACAATTTTGAAAACCTGATTATCTGGAAAAACAGGAAGAAATTTCTTACCAGTAGGAGTTGGTGGGCTTTTTCTAAACAACTACAAATCCTTTGTGCAGGGTTTAGGACAGCTAATAATAATGAAAAAGGACAAGGAAGATAGCCAGACAGTCACCTACAAACAATATTAAGATGCACTCTTAGTAAATATGCGTGGGTAAAATGGGAAAGTTAGTATGCCTGCCAGCTCCTTAGAACACCTCTGCAAAAGCAGAGCTTTTATTCCCTCACTGTCAGCACCTTGTAAATTTATTTAATTCACTTAAAAGACACCCTTTGTTTCTCTCAGTCCCTTATTATCATCTCTTATGATAGAACACATGGCACTGACTCTCTGACTTTGTACCAGGATTCTGTCTACCCTTTGGTAGAGAAGCAATTTTTCAATGAATTTAACTTACTAGATTTGTGTGAGAGACAAATCATTACATCTGTCTTTATGGTAGTACTAGATTTTATTCACAGAGCACCACGGCAGTGTTTTGGTGATTATTTGGTTTAGACATCTTAAACATGACAGTAATAAAATCCTTTTTGACAAAAATCTGAGCTTGGTTTTGTGTTTTTTTGTACAGAAAATGTCTAATTCATTGAGCAGGCATGGTGCCACACTCCTTAGCACACAGGAGGCTAAGGCAGGAGGATTGCTAAGAGTTCAAGGCCAGTCTGGGCTACATAGTGGGTTCCATCAAGGCCAGTCTGAAGGACATAGCGAGACTCTGACTGAAATAAGAAAAAAAATCTAATTCAATAGTCTATCTTCTATTTTTGCATGAACAGAACCAACATTAGTGACATTATCTATTGAGACGTGGCTCAGTAAGGTGTCATTTTAAACTTCACAACAGTTCATAAATACAGAGAAAGCAACCTGGTGCATTTATTTTTTCCTGGAGACATTGGATATTTCCTTGCTGTATTTTTTGAAAGGGAGTCTTAGTTCCTAAGACCAGATCAGATATAGTGCTCTCTGAATCCTATATAAATGTAGCAGCAAGGAGTTTAAGAAAGCATGTACTCATCTAATTTTCAAGGAAGTTGATCCAGTAATTTGTAAAAAATGGTAAAATTTATCTGTCAGGTTTTTTGTTTTTTGCCACATGAGAACGAAATTCTGGCTTTAAAAAACTGCTTTGATAAATTAATTTATCTTTTGATAAATCCAGGATGTAGTAAGATGTCAGGTGAAAACTTATATTCATCAACTCAAGAAACTTACATGGCTGGCTTCCAAGTACTTATACAATTATTTTGCAACTTAAAATTAGTTGTTGTTCTAAAGTATTCCATCACAGAGAAGCATTAAGGACTATCCACGATAAAAATTTAAATCTGATGATAACAAACATCCAAAATAGAAGTGATTTATCAACATGTGTGATTGTATTTGTATCTTTTTGAAGACTTTAAATTGAACATATATTAAATCAAGTCAGATAATTTAAAACATTTTATAAAAAGTAGGTATCTATTTCACATGTAGTACTTAACCTCTCTACCTAAAATTCCATGTTACAGCATTCAACAGTTCTTCAAACACCAAGAAACAGTTATTTAAGATATTATAGAAATTTTTTAAAAGCAACCCTGTAAAAATATTATAGATAACTTCAATTTCTTTAGTGAGTCTTTAACACTGTATTATACTCCATTTCCTTGTTGACACAATCAATTATTTGACTGAATTATTTTAACAATCGTTTCTGCTCTAAATGTGCTATGATTTTGCAATGCAACATATGACAATTATCAAGAGAACTGTTATTCAAACCAACAAAAAGGAAACAAACAAAAACAATTCTGCAACTGTCATTCCTTTCTAACACTGCAAAACATGGCTCCTGCCTGGAATTTTAACATGTTAGTGTCCATGTACCAAGAATCTCAGCACATGCATTCAAAATTTTCTAAAGAGAAAAAAAAAGACTAAAATGTTTCTGTACAACATGTAGTAACAACCTACAGTTCAGATTCCTAATCACTCCAAGCCTTAGTCATCTGAAAATACAAACTAAAGATGATGAACACAACCAGATAAGCATACATATCTATTCCTCTGTATTTATCGATAGGTTATTTCTCAAGTCCATTTTTTCTTAAATTTAAAGTGACTCCATACTAGTGACCAGTCATTAAAGCCATGTGTTGGCTGTAGGGAGTTTTTAAGTTCAGAAGCTACATGGTTGTCTTTGGACTCCAGAGCCAACAAAGTATACAGATTTGTAGCTTATGTCTGTCAGACAGATGGTTCACTTCATCAAGAGGTAGTGTCCTCTTCTTCTCCTCTTGAATCTGAGCTGGCCACATGGCTTCTGCCTAACTAACACAATGTGGTAGAAGAGATGTTATTCCCCAGGCTATTTTACTAGAGTGGCTAGCTTCCTGGGAAACTTCATTCTGTAAGAAGTCAAATTATCTCCAGATTATTATCCTACAAAGACCTTCTGTAAACACTCCCGCTAGGGTTCTAGCTGAGATCAGCTTCCCAGGTAGTTTCAGGAATAAAACCGTCTAGAAAAGAATCCTACACTTTCAAATGTCCCAGGGCCTGGCAACTGAAGTCATCCTTTGCCCAAGTTATCTTAGGTCAGAGGTAAATTACTTTCATTTTATTCCATCTGAATTCTTGACCCATACAATCTATGAGTATAATAAAATGGTTATTTTACATGAATTAACTTTCAGCCTAGTTAATTTCTCAGGATTAGTAATAGGACAATCTTATTACAAAGCATTGTCTACCACCGAATAACTGAAACTTGTAAATATACAAATCCCTTGCTTTTCTCAATAATATATAGGATGATACTATCTTCCAAGTTTATTGTGACATTGGGAATAACTGGTGTATTTGGTCTGTGACAGTACTGAACAAAATGTAGCTACTGGATAATACTTTTATAATCACAACATACCAAGAGAATTAAATGCTAGGTAATATATGTTGTTATGTAAAATTGAAATTAACAAAGGATTTCATTGTGAAATACATAAATTCTATTACTTTTGAATTTATAAAAAAGTCCTTTTACAAAAAAATCACTTTGCATATGTCCTTATAATATATAATGTAAAAATATAATGTTTCACGTATTTAATCTTCATGATAAACCATTTGAAATCATCCAGCACATTGTATGAGGTCCTATGATTGCTAAGTGCCAAAGTTCTGGTTATTTACATCCCCAAATCTCACACATTCTCCATGATACTACTCTGCCCTGCTAGAAGATTGTTAGAAGTTAGCATAGTTCCTACAGAGGTTTGTTATGGTATTTAGGTCATGTGTTCAAAAGACATATTTTGAAACACCTAAAACCATTTTCATTAATATATTTAGTATCCCTGGCTGTATCTATGGTTTATTTTAGCAGTCTATTGAACAGAAACAAAGGAAATGACTAAGATGTATTCCTGACAGCAGGTAAAATCCATTGCTTGACAAATTCTTTTGTTTGTTTTTGTTTTATTTGAAATGTTTTAGTAAAGGCTAAGCTTTTCACACACCCATCAAATCCCCTTGCTGCCAAAGACAGATCTAAGTGGCTCCCTGGAGATTACAATTCTTCCATGAATGTGAGCAAAAGAGGAATTATATTTGCCCACAAATTAAAATGTCCTGTGGCAAAGAAAATCAAGGCAACTTAAAATTCTAGAAGATACTAAATAAATCAGCATGAAGGCTTTAAAGTAAGTTAAACTTGGTTTTCTCTGCTGTATTAGTTGAAAAGTTTAGTGCTGACTGGTACGGTTCTTTTTCTACATATCAGTGGCACATAGGTTAAACAAAATTGCATTTGACCTATATGGGCTCCATTAGAGGAACTGAGAAGGAATGGGATACTGACTTCCAGCCGCTGAGCTGGAAGTAAACATGCATCAGTATCAACTCCTTTTAAGCAACAAGCAGAACCTTTCTTAGAACAAATAACGTTGTTGTGTTTCTGAATGAAATTTTGATTCTGTTTTAAGGCACAGATTCAGAATATATACAGATGATGCATGTCTTAACGCAGGCTCACTATATTTCAGCTTTTCTAAGAATTGCAGGTGTTCAGACAGTTCTGTTTATCTTAAATTACCACCTAAGACAGCTTTTCTCATAAATCCTTTTAAAAGTGGATTTTTATGTTAGAGTTTAAAAAATGAGCTACATGGAAGTATTCTTAAAAGAAGTACTTGCCAACTGGAAATAATAACATTCACCTGTTATTTGCACACAGTGCAATGCCATTTCAAAACTACCAGTGATTCATGTTACAAAAGCAGCTATTTTTAGGGCAGTGCATGAATGATGTTAATAATATTCCTTAAAAAGGCACTATTGGATCAAGTATGCTGTAGAAGGAAAGATGGATAAATGCAGTTGCTAGCTACCAAAATTACCATCAGTAAAATATGCTCATTTGGCTATCACTATATCCCTGCTTTTTGCTGAGTCAATAAATCACACAGACATAAAAAATCACTCTACTTCATATGAAATAGCTACATATTTATAAATTTAATAGAGGAATGTAAAACTGCTGGCATGAGATTATACAGTCCACTATATGTTGAGTTTAGGGTATCAGCATTCTGTACACACTACAGCCATTCTGTAAGCTCCAAGGATTCTTATAAGCTATGTCTGTGAAATCCTACCTATATTCTACAAAAAAGTTATCAAAACTAAGCATGAGTGAGCAAAAGCCTAAAACATTACCACCACTTTGAATAAGATTTAGGATTTGTTAAGAAGCTGCTCAGAACAACACTGGGGAAAAAAAATCACCCTTAGAAAAGAATTCTATGGCTAGCAGCCTTGAGTACTGCATATTGTAAACTTCCCAGCAAGCATACTTTCCCACCCTTTCCCCTCACAGATGACAATTAGTTCTTTTCTAATTTATGTGAGTTTTTTTTTTAAACACAATTTAAAATAAGTGCCTGAACTGTCCCCACATACTGAATTGGGACACCAGAGAAAAGCATTTCAGCTGACTGACAATCAGATTACTGGTTCTTACCAGGACTGCTGATGCAACCTTCAGTGCACTGGGACACAAGAGGCATGGTTCTGCCTTCGCTTAAGACCATAAAACGGATTATAAGCAGCAAACGATGTGTATTTGGTAGCAAAATTAGAATTACACTTTAAAAATAATGGCTCAGGCAAAAGTTTCAGTAGAAACTGGGCCCAACTACGACACACTGTTGTTAAAAGAAACATTCCAGAAATTTTCCATCTGTAAATACAAGCTTGTCTCTATGTGGAAGATTTAATTCTAATTAAGACAAAGGTTTTTAATTAATCCATGAAAATCCTGGTGAAGGGCCTTGAGTAAAACTGTCCTTGACTGTTCCTCCTGAGGTAATTCATTTCAAGGGACTCTGAAGTGGTTCTCTTAATACCTTTAGAGAAGACATTTCCCTCCCTGCCTTCTGCCACTCCGCACAGCAAACAGACTGAAAAGAGCTGCCTGCCTTTTGAAACAGGCAAGAAAAGTATCGCTGCTTTTGATTCAGGCATCACCCCCCTCCCTGTCCATTCAGAATACTGGTGGTCAGAAGCTTTGTGTCCACAGAACATTTTTAAGAAAAGCACATTATGTAAGTGGAGACATAGAACAATTTTCCACATTTGATATTTCTTCCTTCACCCCTCCCCCACCTCTACCCAAGGAGAACAAAACTAACTGCTGCTACATAAAGTCCAGAACTTGTTCCAGATAGCCTCTGACAAAATCATGTCTGTTCATTCACTAAGCATCTACTTACATACGCTACTTCTGGGCTGAAAACTATGTTTTAAGCAAACTTACACTAAAACTGATATTCAGGAATGCAAACAGAAATAAATGATGGGGCATGAGGATATTCAAGAGGGTAGAATAAAGGGATTGGAAAGTGTGGCCAGGAACTGACCGCTTTGGGTTTTTACTTTGCAAGAGTTCTATGACCACTATATTCACATTAATCTTGAGTCTCCCTGTTTCTTTGACCAGAGGGGGTAAAAGCTGAAATAAATGAGTATGAAGGTAATTAAGGAAAGATTAGCAAACACTGCACACTGCTCAAACAAACTTGACCTGGCTTCCACCCATTCCCCGAATTCCTGTCCATGAGAAAAGGATAAGGGAAGTGAAGCCAGTCTCTCTAACCTATCTAAAGTCTTCAAGCAATCAGAGGGCTATTATTTCAGGAGACAGAGAAAAAGGGGCACAAGATTCAGGTTGCTAGGGAGACATGCCAAAGCTGGCATTCCTACATAAATTTCCATTTCTATTGAAGAACAAAAGGAAAAGATATTTTCCCCAAAGTTTATTTGGATCCCCTGGTTACCGAAGAAAGGCATTTTGCCAGTTTATTTTATCCTTAGTTGTAAACAACCAACCCTAAAAGAATTAAAAGACCTAAATGTTGACCTCCTGCTGCAAACCAGTCCCCTTCATAGTGAATTAATCAACAAAGATGAAAGCCTTCAATGGGATACTGAGGTAATAACAAAGAAAACGCCTTTTGTAAATACAAAATCAAATTTATGGAAGAAACTTAACCAAGTAAACTAATCCGTTTTATAACATGAACCAAATGACAAAGGAAAATCAGATTTTTGTGCTACTTCAACTTTACTGGAACTTGAAATCGTTCCAGTAAAGCTTTATAAATAGTCTCAGAGAAGATATGAAACTGTCAGGAACGAATTTAATGAGTTTGTCAGTTGTGTGTGTGTGTGCGTGTGTGTGTGTGTGTGTGTGTGTGTGTGTGCGTGTGTGTATA
>PVIR01038886.1:0-14272 GCA_004026965.1 Petromus typicus | reverse complement strand
GTTCGATTCCCTGGTAACCACATAACAATACTGGGTGTGGAGACCCACACCCAGCAGCAACCAGTACCACATACCACAGTGCCGGGCGTGGTGGCTCACGCCTGTAATCCCAGCACTCGGGAGGCAGAGGCAGGAGGATTGTGATGTGAGTTTGAGGCTGAGCTCAGGGCCAGCCTGAACCACAAAAGCGAGACCCTGTTTCAAAAAACCTAAAAAAAAAAAAAACAAAGAAAGAAAGATCTGGGCTAAATCTCTGTCCGACTCATGTTCTTGTCAGTGTGCATAGTGTCTGAGCTGCAGCCCCAGCATGCAGAGTGAGATAAACAACTTCATTCCAGTAAAAGACTGATTAAATCAGAAATTTCCTTTTACGTATTCTGTTTTGGGGAAAAATTATCTACAGCAACTAAACTCATTTTTAAAGAATGGTGACTTCCCCATTTTTGTAAAAAGTGACAAGACTTGGAGTAAATGCCCCCTGAAGTTTATTAAACATGCAGGAAGGCAATGAGTGGCTGGCCTTGTGGCAGAGATCAGGGGGAAAGATCAAGGAAACAGTAGGGTGTGGTCTGATGGTCTGGCTGCTGGTGCGGTTTTGTGGTACCGTGGCTCTTAGAAGCGGGAAGCCTGTTGAGATTCTGTGGGTCATAGCGTTTGGAAAATGCCAGCAAATCACGTTGGCGATTGATGAAGTTTCTATCCTGAGAAAATTTAGTTGGTGTTGGGGAAGGAGCATAGTGTTTCTTTCTACAAGTGAACTGTACGTCCCTGAGGATGGATCTTCATAGGAGTGTCACCTCCGGATTCCAGACCACACCGCTTGGCTGTTGCTTTCTTGTGTGACAGAGATCTAACTGCTGTTTTCACTGCACATTAATTTTGTTATCATTTTAGAATGGTGATGTATATAGCCCTGCAGTCTCTTCCTGTTGACAGTTCTCTGTCCCCACTGTTTCTTTCCTTTGTTTCCGGCGTTAATCCGGTAACCAGCCACTTATCATACTGATTATCTTGTAATCGAAACTGTAAAAGCCTGTGGCAGGTAAGCCGGTGGCAGGCAGATGGTCTCCTCAGTACGTCAGCTGTCTCCAAAGCCTTTTTAAGATTTTTTTCTGAGTACTACAGTGTGGTGGTGGGAGGAAGGAGGACAACCAAAACAACCACCCTGAAAGAAAAGAAAGGCCAGATCATACAATTGGAAATTGAACAGAATGTATTTGCTAACACTTTAAAAGTTGCCTTAAGACTAAAACTCATTATGGAAGCATCTTTTGTGGAGCATAAAGGGAAAGAAAAGGAGGGTAAACTACAGTGTTGGGAAGAGTGTGAGAGTGTGGAGGTTGTTATGGCAGATTTTCCCAAGCCCTGTTTGTGTTTGGTCTTTTGGTGGGCTTCCTCTGGGGAATGACGAAGGGGGGCACAAATGCCCCCAAGCCATTGGTTGCTTTCACGTGTTCTCATACTTGCCTGAGGGGGAAAAAGCACTTGTTTAAGCACCAGTATATTCAGTAAAAACTAACAATTATGGCAAAGTTGTTTTTAAAGAGAAAATTACATTAAAGATGAATGAGGGTATATTGAAATAATTCTGTTTTTAAGGTGTGTGACATTAAAAGATATTGAGTAGAATATCGACTGTTTTGTGGAAATAGCAATAATGAGATTCCTGTCACCTAATCTTACAATAATTGGGTTATTACTATGCAAATGAAGGTATTACTTTAAAAAAAAGTAAGGAAGCAAGACAGATCCTGGAGGCAGCGCTTTATCTGTTCTCAGAGCAGCGCTGCCAATTCTCCATAGACTGAAGATCCTTTTCTAAACAATTTGGAGATGCTCATTTTATTATTTGCTCCTGAAATTTCACTGTAGTATTTTTCAGCTGCCACAGGTAGCAGATTGGTGGCTGGTGATCATATATATATACATACACACACGCGTGTATACACACACACATATATACACATATATACATATATGTATACACACATGTGTGTATATATATGTGTGTATACACGTATATATATACATATATACACATATACACACACATTATTTTTTAGCTTTATGTAGAACCCAAAAGAATAATTAAATCATACAATGATGGCCCACTGACATTTTTTACAAAATGAAACGGAGTGAATTTTTCTGCCAGAAAGGCATGCCGGAGTCCTTATCTCCATTTCCCACGCCAGTCTGTCATTGCCCTGTAGTGTCAGATGGTGTCTGTGTGTCTCAAAAACCAACAGGTCACTTTGGGTTTGCAGACCTCCTAGGACAGTTTTGCACCTGAGAAAGTGATTTCATTAGTCCTCAGTCATACCCAAATCAATAGTCCATACATAGCTGTCACCACCATGGCCATTTAAGCTCCTGTGGCACCCATCAAATGAACCGAAATATGTGGGACACTTGCCATTTTAGTTCATGACCCAGGTAAGTACCTGTGTGTTCAGCAGGGAATGGTATTTCAAACTGTTGACTGCTGAGGCTTTGGGTAAAAGGTGATTATATTTCCTGGGACTGCTGTATGATTTCTACACACTGCTAGCTATATGAAATATTCTCTTTATAAAGGATATGGAATTTCACTTTAGAAGTTCTCTCATATTCCTACACAGAGAAAGCATTAAAAACAGCTGTAGCCTGAGCTTTATTGAAATCTCACAATGAAGTTTTCAATAGTTTTAATACACTTTGGAGGTGTATACTGGATTAATCAGAGCCGGGTAGATTTGGAGAAATTACAAAAGACAAATTGTATTTACTGAGTATTTTTGGTTCCAAGGATTAGGAGGTCAAGAAAATATAAGCCTTATCAGTTTATTTCAGAATCAGTTGCGACTTGAGAGATTTTTATAAATGTCATGGCCAACTGCTTTCTGCCTTATGTCTTCCTGTCATTCTTGAGTTAGAACCAGGCTCAGAAGGGCCAGGGCATATTGGATTTCTGCTCTGCTCTGTTCAAAAGAAAAATCTTAAACTTCTATTTGTAGAAGAACAGATACATGGGTTTTTTGTTATTCAGACTAATTCATCTAACATAGATAACATTTCCAACAAGTTATGATTCTGAAAATATTCTAATTTTCTTCAGGACAGTCATTCAACTAATTTGGTTCATTTTGAGTGTGGGTAACCCGTGTTAGACATCCCGAATCCCAGCACATTATTTAGGTTAGAATACATTTTGAGTCTTTTCCAGACAACCCTATAATGTTATTCTGTTCATGTGCAGGTCAGCTATTCTTCCAAGCTGGTTTGGTTTCCCAGATGTCTTGACATAAGGATACCTCCATCTTGCTGCCTGGTTCCATGATTTCCAGGCCTGGAAAGAAAGGGCTGAAGAATGTGTTAAAGTCGCCACCCTACAAAAGGGCCCCTAAACTGTGCCAGATCTAAAATGGCTCCCTTTCCCTCGTGCCCTTATCCTGTACCAGATCTAAAATGACCTCCTTTCTCCATGTGCATGTGTGCCAGATGGCAGCCTATCAGTAAACTCCCTAACCTGCCACCCAGGGCAAACCAACCCTGTGTACCACTGTGCTCACCAACACCTGGCTCGCCATAAGAACCCGACTCCACTTCCCAGCGCCCTGTCTAGCCATTGTTTTACGTAGCCCAACAGCATTCTCCTCCATTAAAGCCTTGTGACTTCGGTTTGTGGTCCTTTAAAAAATGTAGCACTACTACTAAATTGCTTTATTTCCCTAAGTGGCAGACATTCCTTTTCACATTTCATCACGAAAACGACTCATAATTATCCCTCTTTATTGTAGTGGGTTGGGACGTATAGGAAAACTTGGAATTGATCAATATTATGAATGTTGATCATACCCAATGTTGATTGATTCCACTTACTGAAAATGCCTTTGAAATCAGAGGTCTCCCTCATGATGTGTGGGTGAAACTACAGCAGGAAATGTAAAGAATGGCTCCCAGTAGGAACACTGAACATCTGTCCCAGTCATCAGTGTCCCCATTCCTGTAGATTTCCACCGACTTTGCTCTTCTTGGGTTGGGAGGAACAGGTTTGACCTTGACTGAGGTCACTGTGCAGTCAACCTTTACAGATAGGATTAGAGTGAGCTTTTACATTGCAGCTGTGGCCAATCTGCAATAATGACAAATACTGCAGAAGAATTCCCTATGTCCAGCTTTGATGAGAATTGGTGACATTAAATATAGCTAACAATTGCCCTGGTTGGAAAACTGTTGATTTACAGAAGTGGAAAACATTAGAATTAGTCCGTCTTGTACTCAGTCTGACAGATCTATAAAGAAACAGAGAGCCCTCTTAATATAATGGATGTCTCATTACCTTTTTGAACAAACCAGAATATTTGAAACTAATAGATGTTGGGCAACAATGACACAAGTTTGTATCTTATTTACTTGTGTTGAGTAGCAAATGAGAAAACAGGAATGTGTTTGGAAGCAGGGAAAGATCTTAGGGCTAACTGCCGCAGTGTCCTAACTGCATCTTCCAGTGAGAGGTAGTGAAAGCTATCAACGTGGAGAACAGGAAGCCAAGGAAGGATGTCCTTAATATTCCACTTAGACTGCATGAGAATCTCATCAGAGCCACCGTGGAAGTATAATGTGGAAGGATATTCCTTGTTTGGCTTCTGTGACAATCGGGAAAATACTTTAATTGTGTCAGTATATGTCCTGCTGAAGTGTGCACAAGTATTCTAATTGCTAATAACAAATAGACTAGTGACACATAGGCACATAACAGACCATTCCAGTTTTCTTTTTTTCTCCTAGTTTTGTATTACAAAGTCACACGAAAATACACAAGACTGTCGTCCAAAATGTATGCCGTGGTCATTTATAAGAGGTGAACAGTCTTGTATCCACCCGTCCAGGTGGGGAATAGTTTGCAGACCGTTCTCAAAGCTCCTCCAGGTGCTCCATCCTGTTTTCAGTCCTGCTTCAGTCTCTAGAAATAATCATCTGAATTTTGATAGCAATCAGTTCCGTGCATTTATGTTTTATCATCCAATTATACTGCTGTAGACACTATAATTTTGCCCATGAAAACATTCTTGATAATGTCCTTGAAGTCTCAGTCTATATGGATTCTCCTGCATTTCTTCTTTTTCCTTACGATCTATCTACAGAATCTGGGTCCATTTGACCTGGAGAAATTCCCACAGCGTGGATTTTGTGGATTGCATACTCGTGGTGCAGTTTCTCATGTTCCTCTTTCCTTTGTACTTTCTGAGAAAAGGCAGCTGACTCCAGAGACTTGATCAGACAGGTCTGATTTCTGTGCTAGACTTTAGAAGGTGGTGTGATATTTTTTTTTATGAGGGGGAACATAATGTCAGTTATCTTTCTTTTATGGTAACAACCATTATGCTCAGTGCTTAATTCCATTAATTCATCAGGAGTTGTAACATAAATATAGCCTTTTTATATCATCTTGTTTTTCATTTATCAGCTGTAATAATTTTATGAAAATACTGTTCCCGGTCTACTATTTGGGCAGAGTTCAAATAGGAAAAACGGAATGATTTCTTGACTGTGTCTTTTTATTTATTCCATTCCAAAGATAATTAATTGGCTCCCTCTCATTCTTTGAAGGTAACTAAGTAATATCTCTGAAATACTGTGAATTCACGAATTAAAGCATTTTAATGGGTTTGATCCATTGCAATTCTTATTCTTTGAAAGAATAAAATCAAAGAAGGCTGTCTCATCTTTGATTATTGGAAACTTCCCCAACTTGGCTCTTACATAATTTGATAAAACTATAGTCCTCTTTGAGAGCTTCCTGTTCCATCATTTCTGTGAGAATTTCTGAGTTCTGCTCAGCAGACATGTTCGTTTGTCCTACTTGTCATTATTGTTCGTACGCCTAAAATTAAGGCAGTGATTTTGTGTTGCTCTAAATTTCACCCCTTGCGCTCAAGTCTGACTTTGGGACTACCAAACTTCGTGTCAAAATTAAAGCATTTCAAATTGCTCTATTATGTGTGGTGTGTGTGAGAACTTTAATATTTTTAGAGAATTGCATTTCAAACACAGAAAAGTTATCATCTTCTGACTATCAACTGTAATGTGTACACTTGAAATGTTTTTATCTTAACATTTCTTTGGCTTAGTGTAATGGCAGAGCTTTCTTTTACAGTTGATACTTGGCTCTTTTTTTTTTTTTTTTTGGAGGCAGAGTCTCGCTCTGTAGTTCAGGCTGGCCCTGCGCTCAGCCTCAAACTCACATCACAGCAATCCTCCTGCCTCTGCCTCCTGAGTGCTGGGATTACAGGCGTGAGCCACCACGCCTGGCACTGTGGTATGTGGGACTGATTGCTGCTGGGGTGTGTCTCCATGCCCAGTATTGTATATGGTTACCAGGGATTGAACCTGGGTCCTTGTGCTTGCAAGACAGGTACTGGAACCACGTAGCTATATCCCCGGCCCAATACTTGGCTCTTTTTTGTCAAGTGGTACTCAAATTAGCAACAAGGTACTATCTACAAGGTATTCTTTATTCAGAGTTTCTTGTAATACTTACACTTTTAGCATGATGTTTCTGCTTGATGTTTCAATTATTTTGCTGATTGAAGTTGATAATTATCAGCTACAGTTGATTCATCGATAAAAGTTGTTTCATCTCCATCACTACTTACCAGTGCTTCTCTACTGCAGTGGCTTCTTCAGAAGGCATATACACCGTATTAATACACACTGTGTTCTGTTAATATTGATAAGTTATTACTGAACAAAGCAAAGGGATTATTATTACTTTATAGAGCAAATACAACCGACCTCAGAACTGGCTGAAATTGTTAATTGCACCCTTAGATTCTGCAACCAGAAGCAGTGATTGTTGATGAAGCATAGAAACTCACAGTATCTGTGACATTTACTAGACGACCTTCTTGATTGATCTGTAGTCTTTCCACTAATTAGAGCAGGAAGTGGAATGCCCCTTCTCTCAGTAGCTGTGTGGGACCAGAGGGGAAGAAGAACATCATGGAGTTGTGGGATAAGGGGTTTTCTGTTCATGGGAACATTGCCTTCCATTGCCTGGGAAAATGACTGGCTGTGAGCTAGAGATTCATGGCTGCATTTCCTAGGCTAGTTCAAGATTTCTCAATAGGAAGACACTTGACTCACTCTGGAGAGAATAAACCAGGACCAACGGAGTTACAGATGCTGAAGGCCTGGTTCAAAGAGCTCCTGAGATGAAAGTGTGTGGATGTTGTTATCTCTGGCCTCTTCCAAAAATCTAGAGCTTGCCCTGCTCTTGCTTGGACCTGTCCGTGTGCCCTGTTCATCAGGTTCTTCCTGCCCTCTGAGTAGCACGCAGAGACCACCCACTCTCGTGGCATCTCCCGGTCTGCCCATTTCTTTTCTCTGACCCCATATTTCAGATTTCCAGAATGAGGTTTCTGTAAGTTTGGATGTTGCTATATGTTTTATTTTAGGTGCTATTTAATTTTTTAAAATGTTGACATACAAACCTGTGCTTTGTTGTAACACCCCATTCCTGGCTTTCTGGAATGCATTTCTTATTTTAAATCTTCCTTTGCTAATGACTTTTCTGACTTTGAAGTAGTTAGATCACAGCTTCTTTATTAGGAAGCTTTAATGACTTTGTTTTCTCCACATCATCTAACAAAGTATGTTGTGAATATTGCTCAACAAAATATTTATTTAATTTGACATAGTACTTAGAGATGAGTTGAGACTGTCTTAATTTTAGAACTGAGAAATTTCATCTTATTCACAGAGGAGGCTGGAATACTGTTACTGTGTAAAGTTTGGAATCAGAATTTTGGATGAAACAAAATTTAGCAATCTAACCCAGAGATTGGCATGTTGATCTACTATCTTTATCCATTCAGTCTTTAATATGTCAGCATAGGGGTGAATGAGGAATTACACTTTTATTTTGGGATATGGAATATGGTACATTCTTGGCAGTTTTGCTTCTAGTCAGAAATAATGGCTTTGTGTTATAAAAAGCATTAAAATATTGTGTGCTCTCCTATCTAAACCAGGTGTCACTTGTCTTAATTGTCATTTCATCCATGTTGGTACTGTGGCTAGAGCAGGGATCAAGTCTTATGCAAAATGTGGCCTATTAACAATAAGAAATGGATTAATAAGGCCTGGGATGTAGCTCAGTGGTGTCATGCCTTCCTGGCAAGCTCAAGGTTCTGAGTTCAGTTCCTAGTACTGGGGGGAAAAAAAGAATTAATAAACTTTTTTCTTTTAACAGTTTGTTGTTGATGGGGTTTAGTATGTTCATTTACTGATATTTTTTTTAATTGGGCAAGGCAGCATTTATCTTTAATCCATGGACATCAGCAAGGGGGTATATCCATTTTTATTTTCAGTGTTAAGGACCATAAAAACTTTCCTAAATTAGCAGGGGGATTTGCACAGCAAACTCGTGGAAAATGTTAGGAGCTTTCTTTCATCAGCTGTTTTAGTTCAGCTACTGCTTTGGGGTTTTATACTCTTTCCCTTTCCCACCCCACCTCCAGGAAGCAAACAAAGACTTATAATTTGCATTGACTCTAGATGTGCCTCTGAGATCTCTGCTGTAAGTGTGCTGGGGATTTGGAGTAGAAATCCTGAGAAAGAGAAAGGGCAGGGGCACACGCTCTGTTGACAGGGGAGTTTCGTAGGCATGTGGTGAAGGCACAACATTAGAGGTGGGAATACACATTCCACAGTGTTCTTCTGTTCTCTATAAATAAAGTCTAGGAGCACAGTAGTTCCGTCTCGTTCTAGAGCTGGACCGAGTCGCAGACATACAGCTTAGGTGTTCTTTCCAGTTCAGATCATTTCTCTCTGGAGTGTTTAGCATCGCTGCTTCTTTTTTCTTGCCCTTTGGTTCATGTGGCACGAGATGAGCGAGAGAAGACACGTGGCTTTCTATGTAGGTGATAGTAAATGGTGCTTTATCATCTGGCCATTGCAGTCGGGCTGGAACACAAGTGCATCTGAACTCTGTCTTTGGTTCAGAACGTTAACACATTTGACTTGCTACTGGCAACAGATCAAGGAACCCAAGTTAGCTTGTGAACCAAGTGTTTCTCTGGAGTAAACACAATACGTATACTTGTCTGGGAGATCGGCTGTTAATGCTAATCCACCCCCCCTAACCCCGTAGAATCAGGTAATTGTTCATATTCTGGCTGTATCTAAGTAAAGGCAATTTAGACATTTAATCACATCAAAATCTATTCAAAAAAAATAGGAAGATCTCATTATAGATTCACAGATCTGTGTATTTGTGTGCTCAAGGATAATAATAATACTGGGATGTGTTTCAGAGAAAAGAGATGAGTGAAAGTAAGAAAAAAATTAATGGATTTGAGCCCAAGTACATGAAACTGTATTATTTAATTATAGTATCTGACTGTGAATATAAATGGGAGATGAGCAAGAATTTTTTCTCCAGTTTGGATCATAGAATTCATGACTAAAAGGGAAAGTCTGTCACTCAGCTACACACTAGAAGTTTGATCCTTAAGAAAATGAATCAGGGAATATAGCAAATATTTTGGGAATTGAGGACAGTCTCTTTTGCACACACTCCTGTGTTTTTATATCTAAAGTGAGCAAAACTGTATAATTCGGAATAAATGTTCATGTCCATCAAAATCTCAACTCTGTAGTGGTTTGGATAGGTGAGAAGGAATTCACTGATACTCAGTGGAAATGGACACACTAACTTACAGTTTCATGTTTGGAGCCTCTTCTGGGAGAGTGTTTGCAATATCAATGCTTGGGCCATTTATTTGTTATCTATCGCTACTTTTGGCAAGTGAGTAACTTTAAACCCCAGCATCCTGGTTAAATTCCAATGGAGATGAATGATGATATTCCATCTGCCATGTTCTTATTTTGCCTTCCTTAAGGAAGTGAAGCACAGCGAAATTTCAAGCAGTCTGTTGACACACTTTAGATAGAAAGTTAGTATTTTGTTCTCTTGTGATGTGGCTCATCAGTGTCTGATCTTGGTTCTAGAGTAGCTCTGTCAGTTGACTCACCTACAGCATTGTGCTAGTTAACTCCACCCCCCTACAGTGTGCTTTTTATGAAAGATGGACACTGATTGAGGTGATTGTTAAGCCTGCTTATGATTTTCATGGGCTGGGAGCGGTTGATGGACCACACAATGATAAATAAAATCAATGGAAAAGTCTGGAACCTTCTGACACTTTGCAGATTTCTATTCAACTTTATTGGATTAGATAACACATTATCTGAAAAGGTTGTTTTAAAATAGAATAGAGTAGATCGCATAATAGCTGCTTTGGTTTTCAAGTCACTGTCAGAGTTTTCTCCCTTGACTAATTCCATGTCATTTTCTTTTGTTTTTTTGAAGAAAGTATGAATATGTCTAGTTCTAGGTAAGAAGAAAACAACGGACTATTTCACATACGTACATTAGTTCCATGTTTAAATTTTTCAAACACCAGTTTTAATACTTGGAGGAAATTTTCAATGGACACAACATATTGAGGCATGACCAGGTTCACTCAGGCTGGTGAAATGAGGACAGTGGCGGACTGTTATGATTTATGCACATGTAATGTTACATACACACAGGGACCACTAAAAATGCTATACTGGACAGGGAGGCAGCTCGGTGGTGCTGCGCCAGCCTGACAAGTGCAAGGTCCTGAGTTCAATCCCTGATACAAAGAACAAAACAAAATAAGCCCTACAGGCCTACACTCAACAACAACAGGACAGATACATGAAAATTTGAGTTCTAAAAAAGATTGGAAAAAATAAACAGAGAAATGAAAAATAGAGGGGAAAGCTCAGAAAAGAAGATAAACCCCAACATATCGGTAAATTCATTAAATGTGTATGTTCAAGTCACAACAATTAAAATATATTGTCAGAGTGTATTATATAAGACTCAAATGTATATGCTGTCTATAAGCAACTTTATTCGGTGTGATATTCTGGGCAAGTTGAAAAGGATGGGAAACCACAAATTAAAAAACAAACAAACAAACACCTAGAGCTGCTTTAATAGCACCAGAAATAATAGTCTTCCAAGTAAGTGAAATGACCAGTGATGAAATATATTATTTTATTACAGAGTGGACAGGGCAGTCATAAGTTTGTATGTATAAAATAAATGAAGTACAAAATGTAAGAAGCAAAAAACTGACCCAATTAAAAGAAAAATAGACAAGGGGCCGGGGAGTTAGCTCAGTGGTTCCGGCGCCTGTCTTGCAAGCGCAAGGGCCCGGGTTCGATTCCCTGGTAACCACATACCATACTGGGTGTGGAAACTCACGCCCAGCAGCAACCAGTACCACACACCACAGTGCAGGGTGTGGTGGCTCACGCCTGTCATCCCAGCACTCGGGAGGCAGAGGCAGGAGGATTGCTGTGATGTGAGTTTCAGGCTGAGCTCAGGGCCAGCCTGAACCACAAAGCGAGACCCTGTCTCAAAAAAACTAAAAAAAAAAAAAGAAAAATAGACAAACACACAATCATAGCTGAGTACTACTCATACTTTAAAAAATCTCCTTCATGTCCTTACTGTTACCTCAGTTTATTTTTTCCTCCCATTAGAAATACATTTGATCTTGTTTATATTTGTATCTTAGAATTTTAATTCTTCATTCTCCTGTCTGCTCAGATTTGCAGCATTGTATTAAAAAAAAAAATCAGTCTTAATTCATTCCATTTTCCTTTTTTCTACCAATAGGTGTTTTGGCTAGATGGGATTTTAAGAAATTAAGGGTTTTAAGTAGTCAATATATTACCCTGTCACGCTCAGTTTATTCCAATCCATTGGTATTTTCCAAAGCAGCTAAGACCTCAAAGGCTTACCATCACCATTCCACAAAATAATCTGCCTCTAAATGACGCGGTGCTCATTCTTTTCTAGGTGTTTTAATCAGTTTTTGGTACAAAGACACACTGCAAGAGGATTCTTAGAAGTCTTGGACAAGCCTTCCCACATGTGACAGGTATGTCTCTTTTATGTGTATAGAGAATGTCATGTTCTTTATTCTTACAGTGAACTGAAATTCTGTCTGGAAAAGATGATGGAGTGTTTTTTTCAGATAATCCCTTGTCTGCCCTTCATCTTCTGTCTCTTAGGTGCTTCCAAAGGGTCTTTGCGGGTTCCAATTGGGTTCTCTTTTTTTTTTTTTTTAAAGGTTTTTTTTTTTTTTTTTTTTTTTGAGACAGGCTCTCACTTTGTAGTTCAGGCTGGCCCTGAGCTCAGCCTCCAACTCACATCACAGCAATCCTCCTGCCTCTGCCTCCTGAGTGCTGGGATTACAGGTGTGAGCCATCATGCCCGGCACTATGGTGTGTGGTACTGGTTGCTGTTGGGCGTCAGTCTCCGTGCCCAGTATTGTATGTGGTTACCAGGGATTGAACCCGGGTCCTTGCGCTTGCAAGACAGGCGCCGGAACCACTGAGCTAAATCCCTGGCCCTCAATTGGGTTGTCTTGAACAGGGACCTCGGGGGCTCCATGAAAACGTGGATCCTGTCAGTCTGCATGGCTAGAGGAAGGGATACAAGCACAGTTCAGATTGTGGAGTTGCTCACTCTTTAATCTTCTTGTTCTCCAGATTTTCAGGGTGGAAGTCAGCCTTCAGTGCGTTGGGCCTCAGTAATTCCAGGGGATGTATTTATTTTTTCCAAGTTGTTCCTCTAAAATTTTTATAAACATGGAACATGTTTTTATCAACTCCTTCATCCCTGTTGCTTGGCGAGACGAAGAACTTAGCATAGAGCAAGCAGCTCTGTTCAAGACCTTCATAAAGCTTTGTATCCTGCCTGTAGTCCTGATCTTTGACATCTCCTTGTTAAGTTCCGAACCTGTCCAACTAATTCTAAGTTTCTGAAGCTTAGAATAATGTCTGGTTTGCTGAATTTTGGTCTGATTTTTTTTTTTTTTTACTGTGGAAATCTCCTATCTCTTACTGAAGGTGCCTTGGTCAACTCTTCTAATGTTATCATTTAAACCCTACACAGAGCTAGGGCAGTAGAGTGTGAATTGTTGCTCCTAAATCCCACTACTGTTTCTTTGTGTCTTGGTTACCATCAGTTTTCTACTTAGAAGGGTTTGTATGTGGTCTTAATTTAGTTTACACTTAGTAGAGTCTCTTCCAAATCTGTATTCATGGGAATCATTTTGGAGAGTAGTAGGCTTTTGAAACCCCAAACTTAATCTTTGGTATTCTCTTGTGCCCCATGCTTCCTGCTGTACCTGTTTTCCTGTTGCTGTGGGGACAGTGTAAGCACTGGTCTGAATGGATGGGGAAAGAAGCAAGTTTATAGACATGAGGTAAAATACTTCAAATATTGTGTCCTATGTAATAAAAATACTCCTTGTCCTCTTACTTCTGATTTTCTTTTAATAGATGAACATGTATTTCACAAAATATCTCATTCCTAAAAGCTATTTGCAGATACTAAATATATATATATATATATATATATATATATATATATATTTTTTTTTTTTTTTTTTTTTTTTTTTTTTTTTTTTTTTTTTTTTTTTTTTTTTTTTTTTTAGGTTTTTTGAGACAGGGTCTCGCTTTGTGGTTCAGGCTGGCCCTGAGCTCAGCCTCCAACTCGCATCACAATCCTCCTGCCTCTGCCTCCCGAGTGCTGGAATTACAGGCGTGAGCCACCACACCCGGCACTGTGGTATGTGGTACTGGTTGCTGCTGGGTGTGGGTCTCCACACCCAGTATTGTTATGTGGTTACCGGGGAATCGAACCCGGGTCCTTGCACTTGCAAGACAGGCGCCGGAACCACTGAGCTAACTCCCCGGCCCCTAAAAATATTTTTAAATGAAATCTTTATTGGTACATTCCATATACACATCATGATTGCACTGAACAATGAGAATTTGTACCAATGTATGACACAACTTAATTCTCATTTTTTCCCATAGCCGTACCCACCCTACCACCCCCACCCCCTATATACATAAACTATCTAGAATGGATGTTGTATATTGTAAAATAGAGAATACTCAAAGCGAAATAGGATGAAGGGGGAAAATAATGAGATTATAACAAAAAAGAAAGGAAACAAAGGTTACTTCTGATTTTTTTTTTAATTATCTTTATTGGTACATTAAATATACACATCATGCTTGCACTCCATAATGGGGATTTGTACCAGTATAAGACACAACTTAATTCTCATTTTTTCCCATAGCCCCACCCACCCTACCACCCCCCATATATATAAAATTTGTTTCCTTACTTTTTTGTTACAATCTCAACATTGTCCCCTTTCACCTT
>PVIR01038885.1:0-14268 GCA_004026965.1 Petromus typicus | reverse complement strand
TAGTGGTGATGATGTCAAAGATGGTGCTCCAAATGCCCCCAAGAGAACATCTTGTCGTTAGAACAAAAGTATTACTATACCCTGGAACAGAATACCCTGGAACTAGAAATATGAATATCTTACTCACTGGAGAAGCTACAAAATGAAGGATTGCATGTCTTTTAATATCATGAAGTAAACTGAAGGGTTCTATTCTTCCATAATGACCAATCACTAACCCCTTAACTAAATATTTTTATAATTATTGAGATCTATACACAGCATTTGAATACTTATATATATTTCTAATTTGATTCTATTATTACTCTTAGTTTACAGATTAAGAAAACTGAAGCATGAAAACCTTTAAAAAATATTTCAAAATCAATAAGATACTAAGTGGTGAACCTTTGATTTGAATTTAGTAAAGTTGATTGTTTTGCTGATATTTGTAACAAACATCAAAGATTATGGAATTTAGGGTTTAACTTTGCACATAGCATGTGAGAAAAATATAATATTAACCAAAAAGGAAAATAATTGTTGTCTATTTAACTGATTTTATTAGTTGTTAATCAATTTTAGCCTTTATTAATTTCACTTTCTCTTCTGAAGGTCTTAATAACTTTTGAATAGAAATTTCAAGCTGGTTATTGAAAGGATGCCAGACATATGGCATTAAATCAGAAGTCTTATGAATTATTTGGAAGCTTCTTTTGATCTCGGATGTGGAAACAGCATGATCTCATTTCGTGTCAATCTTCTGGATTTATTTTGGAATCTTAACCTATTTAGAATAACTCCTTGTTTTCTTGGTTCCTAAAAGTCGGCTTCAAAAAGTCCTAAAATTCTTGATACTTGACACATAGAAAAATGTTAGCCTTTCGTTTCAGTTTTGGCAAAAACTAAACATTTAAAAAATAAAAATATCATCTGATTGTGAATCATAACCCTTTAGAAAATTCAAAATACTTTATTTCTCATCAATAAAATATAGAGCCAATAATAAAGGAAATGATGTCCTATTATATTCTCAGCTGTTGAAGAATTATCTAGAGTATTATGTTTCACTTCGAGACATAATTACAGAAGGTCATTTCGATATTGAAAACTTCTAGAAAAATGTGTCAGTAACCAAAATATAAGTAGAAATCTAATTATATTAAATCTGAAAGAAGCACATAGAACTTCTGAAGTGAAAATATGACTGAGTTAGGATAGCTCTGTCTAAGTATCTGGAAGTACAATCTACCCTATAGACTGACTAATTAGATTACACATGTCATGCAAAGAACAGAAAAGGATGAATATGAGAAAACAGCAGGTTATCTGATTTATGAGATCTGAGCACTAAATTATGAGGAGTTACTTGTTATGGACTGAACTGTGTCATTTCAAAGTTTCCTTGAATTTTTTTTTTTAGTATAATGGTACTTGGAAATCAAAATTCAGGAAAGTAATTAGGTTTAAATGAAGTCATAAGATTACAGTCTTCTGAATTTACTTGATGTCCTATAAAAAGATACACCAGGGACCTTGGCCTCATGCTCTCTGAGAAGGCAGGCAGGAAGAAAGCTTTCATCAAAACCTCACCATGCTAGCATTCTGATCTTGAAATCCCAGCCAGCAAGGCATTTCTGCCGCCAGTGTACATTATTTTCTTTTAATGGAAATACAACCTTACTAAGATACAGTTGTACAAAGATCTAGGGGAGAAGTATGCCAGTATACACTGAGAGCTTCAAGAGACTATTAGCTTGGATCTCCAGAGGAAAGCGAGGCCAAACTTGCCTTGTAATCAGTGTGAGTGAGGCCCATGTGTGCTGGGATCTGAGACAGGCAGCTGCCCCTCTCATATCTCGAACAGCTAAACAAACTCTTATAGTACCTACAATTCACTTCCTATGACTACTAAAACTTCAGCTGATGTATTAAAATTATTTTTGGTATATTATAAATATACATGATGTAAATCTACATAAATATTTTAATGTTCACAAGGGAAAGTAAAATGGAAATTTAAGATGGGCTTGGCAAATTCACCTTTAAAATAACAGCATCAAGATCTTCCATTCTCCATGCTTTTAAAATATCATAGATCTTTCTGTTCTTCTTAAAACTTGGGCTGCACATGCCTTCTGGCTATGTCTCTGGAATACAGTAGAAGTTAGATCACAGATATTCTGAACCGAGGCCCTAAAGAGGGTACACTTTCTGCCTAATTTCCTTAGGATGCCTGACTTTGAAAGCAGATCATGGAATGAAGCACAAGTCACACAGAAACATGTGAGACACAAGCTTTTGAAATCATTCCAGCCCTTGCTGTCATGTGAGGTGATCCAAACCTAGGTCCTTGATCAGGAACTAATAAACTGAAACTAATCAGCCCCCAGAAACATGAGAGGGAATAGCAAAACACTTTTGATTTGAGCTACCGGTTTTGTGTTGAATTTTTAGTGCAGTCATACAGAGCTAGGCAAGTCGTATTCATTACTTTTTTCAGTAAGAGATAATAAATAATTTCCATTTTTACATTATGAATGTTTCTTTTAGATCACAGATGTGTTTTTTTATTCTTTGGTGACCTCAGAGCAAAATAATTATCAGTAATTATTTTTTTAATGTTCCAGAAAGTTTTAGCATTCTGTATTCGTTCATGGCTTGTCTTTATATTTTGTTGCTATTGCTTGAACTTCCTTTATCCTTTGTCTGAAGCCAATTTGAAATGGCTATTTGTTTTATGTCTTTACTTTTATCACATAACAGAAGTGGGTTTTCCCATAATCATCTGCAATTGTATAGTATAATACACTGCTATTGATCATTTCATCTTGCTTTATTACACTACATTTTCTTTTGTATTGGTTTTTATTGCTAACAGGCTTTTATATAATTTAAATTTCATTTCTCCTTTATCCTGTGCTCTCCATTGTCATATTATATATTAGTGGAAAAGAACTTCCAATCATAAGCCTGAATAAAGTGATAATATCAATTGAATATTTAAACTCACTAAATATAGGTCATTACATAATATCTATACTCAAAGTACTTGTTTTAAACTAATTTTAAAAGCAATATGTCCAATTCAAGCCAATAATACAGGCTTACATTAGGCCATACAAATGGAAATTTCCTGTATGGTATCCAAAATGGTTGAGACCTGAAACATTTAGCATGCTCTTGCATTTCTGAAACAATGTTATAATTCTTGGGTATTATTTTCAGAAGTATGAATATGCATATCACTGAACTCATATTATATTTTCTATTCTTCCTGAAAGATATAATAATTCATCATAATTCCCTGGGAGTGAAAATATACCATTTCCTCCAAGGAAGCATATACTGCAGGCTAGAGGCAAGAGCTTGGTGAGCTGCCTTCTGAGAATGCACTAAGCCTTTAGTTCAGTCTTCAGCAAAGACAACTGCAAAGAAATACAGGGCACTGAAAATTACACATAGGCATTTACAATCACTTCTTTTCTACAAATGAGTCTGAAAAAATACAGAACATATAATTTTGGCTATTCTACATAAATCTCAGTATCTAAACATGAAACGTAACTATTCTTTATGTAAACAAAATCTAAATACTAATGCATGTAAAGGAAAATGAACTAAACCTTAGTGATATAAAAATAAATAGTGAAATCTGGTTACAAATGTTGAAGTGAAGAATGTTAGAATTTTTCTTCCCTATTCCTTTTCCTTATAGCAGTAGATCTCAGCCTTTCTACATACATGTGCACATCTAATGGAAAGAACAAATCCCAGGGTGGTACTGCTGATTCTGCCAACTTGTCTGGATTGTGGATGGCTGTTAAAACTTTTGAGAAATGTCCAGTGTGATTTTCGAAGACAACCACTACTTACAGTAACAATTTCACTTTATCATTATTCCCTGGAATTCTCTCCAAATATCTGGAATCATAAATTCATAAGGAAGGAAGAAATCTACATAAAAGTCTAGAGAACTTTGATTACTAATACTGCATATATTTTTTCTACTTCCTGCCTGGCATCCATGACTTCACTACAAATATGATAAATTCCTTCATACCATCAGGAATTCATGAGCTAAACACATACCACATTTAAATAGGAGTTCTGCCTGTTTTTAGTTCAGTTTCACGTGGTATTTCAAATAATATTTTGCCACCTGCCATTCAAGATATAAAAAGTCTATACCGGGTAGATTCTACTGCTTCACACAGACCCTAGAAAGAGTGAGGTGTAAAAAAGACATAATATCCATGTCCAGTTGGTAATCAGATCTGTGAGGAAGCGATCCATGTTTACTGTCAGCCACAATTTAGCTTTGTCCAAAAATGTACTCACATCCATAAGGAGAGGTAACTTTATATATATATTTTAAAATATCTCAAAGCAAGTTTCCAGAAATATAAAGAGTAGCGTCAATGTCATGAATCGTATATGAGAGGTTTGAATCATACAGTTTTCTAAACTTAATTAAGTATAGAAAATTTCTGAAATCATTTAAAAGAACAAATTTTCAACAGAATAAACTGTGCTAAATTTTAAAAACACAGAATGAACACTTAATGAAAGTTATGTCTAAGGAACTACAACACAATCATTTGAGAGATGGAATAGACTTAAAAAATCTAGCAATTTGTAGGTGAGACTTTTATATTTTTTTACATTAAGTAAAGAAGTAATAACTGAAAAACATAATAAAACTTGAAGAAAATGAGGAGTACTAGTATAGCTGTAGAAATAAAAATGTGCTTGGAATAGATCTTGTGAAAATAGTTAAAACTGATGTAAGCTTTTAAAACGGAAACTTACCAAGGTATTTTCCTGTATCTAATATCTCAGCGGCTGCCTTTCTGGATGTATGCATTCAGTTTGTGTTTTCTGTTAAGCTAAGTACTAGACTCTTGCCTGAGCATGTCACATGCAGTTATTGGCTGAAAAAATGATACAATGGTCAATTAGATTGTTTTAATTCTCCACAGTTTTGAATAATATGTCTAAGTTTTTGTGTGGATATGTTTCCATCCCTATGAGGTAGATACCTAAGGGTAACATTGCTGAATTGTGAAGAAATTCAGTTTTATGATACTGTCATCCACTTGAAAATAGAAACACTATCTAAAGGAAACAAGGAGGTAATACCTATAAAGTTAGTATAAAATCAGTCCAATGAAAGCATGGTCTCAGAAGAAATATCTGCTTTGGTAGCAGATTATTTAAGAAAAGAGAATAGGGAGGTTCACACCAAGGCACAGAAACCAGGAAGAGCAAAGTTATTCACATGATGTACACCTCAGAGAAAGGCAGGAGGCACCATGAGGTGATGTGCTGGCCTTCTGCTCATGCATATGTGGTTTATGAAGCTGCCCTGAATCCTGGGATTTGAAGCAGGGCTGCATCTGCCCCAAGAGGTCATTTAGTCCGTCCTTCCTTCCTTCCATCTTTCTTTCCTCCTTTTGCTTCTCTCCCTTTTCCTTCTTCCTTTTATTTCCTTCCTTTCTCTTATATCATATTTTCTTGTTTCTGATAAAAATAACATCCTGGAGGCCAACTGTACAAATTCAAAATTATTGTTGGCCTAAAGGACATATGATTTTAATTGTCTGCTCAAGAACATTATATATCGTAGCTGTGCATGAAGACTCATATGTGAATGAAAGGACTTTTAGTTTTCTGATTTAGGGAGGTCTACAATTATTTAATTTTATAATGGACAGAAAATGAATGTGTTTTATCACACAGGCAGCTTTTCCTACCCTGGACCCTCTTGCAGCCACAGGCCCTCTGCTGTTGTCCCAAGAAGATAGGAAATTCACATCTAATCTCAACTACAGCCTCTCTGCTAAGCATGGCTGAAGCAGACAAGTAGGAGTCTTTGACAGGTTTCTACATTTTCCTCAGAGATGAAGGAGAAATTCACTGGAAGCAGTTGCCAGAGGCTAGCAGATGAACTGAAGGTTGACAAGATGTGACAGAGAACATAATCAGAGAGAGGACTTCCTAATCCAGAAAAGGCATAGTATGGCCCATCAGTAGGAACGAGGTCGAGAAGAGCAATGGAGACTGAGGTTACATATTTAAAAGTTCTGAGCATGCCTTAACGAAGAGAAAATCTAAAATGACTCCTAGTTTATTTTATGGAAGTGTTGTGGTCCATTTTTATTATTATAATGAAGTGTTCGAGGCCAGATATATGAGAAGATAGTGTGTGTTCTGCTCACAGCATTTTTAGCTGAAAGTCCAAGCAGCTCCGTGGCAGTACTTGCAAGAGCCCCTGGATGCATGTCCTCCTGTTGGGTAGCAGGAGGACAGCGGGAGCATGCACGGGGTGGGGGGGAGGGGTCACAGGTGAGACAGGAAGCCGCAGGGACATCTCTTTCTGCCTGCAGTAGACCTCTCCCGGGGACCAACTCAGAGTCTAACTCAGAGAACTACCTTGATGTCTAAAGATTTTCTGCTGCAATTCTCTACTGGATGTCAACCTTCTCTTGCAGTGTACACATGATTTCCTACCAGCAAAACTTATAGCACATCATTTTCTTTCCCAAAATATACTTAGATGTTTCATATAAATTTAACATACAAAAAATTCTTCCAAAGGATATTTTACAAAATGCTCTTATACATAGTTAACTGTGAAGAAATAACAAACTATTTATAAAATCTCTACATTGAACATAATTTTAACCTTCAGAAGTATTGAGAAAAATCTAATAGAGAAGAAATAACTATATTCAAGGATTGCCAAAATCAATATTGTAAAAATGGGTGCAGCAAAAGGCACAAATCATGTTAAAGCATTATTACAAAGAAAGGAGAAATTGAAAAAATATATATAGAGAGAGAGAATATTAGTAAATATTAGTAAAATATTTGAATAAGCAACCACTCAAAAGCTTGCTAAAAATGAGATACAGTGGAGAATTCATTATAATTTAAAGAAACACATGGTATGATGTGTCAGTACTCTATATACAGTTTACCCAAGAAACTTATCTTTCAATATAGCTTATCCCATTCAATTCACATTGTATATCATATGTTTTCAAGCATTATATGCCAAATTTAAAAATAAAGAATCAACAAATACTTTTTATCTAATACAACAAAAATATGAAATCAAATTAAGGTATACTAATGCACCTTAACCAAGATTGTTTATATTCAAACATCAATAACCTGATATATAGCAGAAAATCTTTTATCAACAGAGGACTGGAGTCATTATGTAATCTCTATAGAACACTGTAGCAAAGAAAACTAATATATTATGCATATAGGCTAAAAGAATATTTTCAGTGAAAGAAACAGACACTATAGTACATACTCTATAATTCTATCTGTTTAAAATTCCAAACAGGCAAAACTGAAAAAAAAAAAAAAAAAGAGAAAAATTGAAATCTTTGAGGCTGAGACTAGAAAGAGCTAGCAATTAGTGGAACAGGATCAAAAAGTTTCTAGAGTGGTGGTAATATTTTATTTTTTGACATGTAGTCACAAAGTTAGCTCTCTTGTGATAATATATTGAACATTTGGCTTTTGTTCACATTTATTTTTTATTTATTTATTTATTTTTTTTTTTTTTGAGACAGAGTCTCACTTCTGTGGTTCAGGCTGGCCCTGAGCTCAGCCTCAAACTCACATCACAATCCTCCTGCCTCTGCCTCCTGAGTGGCGTGAGCCACCACGCCCGGCGCTGTGGTATGTGGTACTGGTTGCTGCTGGGTGTGGGTCTCCGCACCCAGTATTGTTATGTGGTTACCGGGGAATCGAACCCGGTTCCTTGCGCTTGCAAGACAGGCGCCGGAACCACTGAGCTAACTCCCCGGCCCCATGTTCACATTTATTTTTGTAGAGTATACTTTAAATGGAAATTCAAAGTATGAAAGTGCAAATAAAGATTTGAAAATAATATATATTATTATCATTTCCATAAAGGTTTTGAAGTTTAATATTTGCATTTGTCAAACATATTCTATGTTGCCAATAATGTATTTGTACTCAGATTCACACCCCTTTATTAAATCAGACTAGCAATATTAGACAAGAGTTAAATACAATGTGAATGAATAAGAGTATTTTTTTTAACTTTGTTGTTCCTTTTACAACGTTGAGGATTAAACAGAAGTCTGTTAATATAGCTTGTCTTTTATTTTTATTTTTATTTATTTATTTATTTATTTTGATATCATGTCTAAATTGCTAAATTCCCCAGGCTGGACTCAAACTTGGATCTTCCTACTTTAGCCTCCTAGGATACTACTAAGAAGATACACCTGAGCTAATCAGTTAGTTCAGGTAAAAGTACCATTTTATGTACTTTCAAATGTAAAAATCTGTTTGGCCTCACAACAAACTAATGAGATTGGACATATTATCACCTTTGTGGAGACAGACACCATCTTACAGTGCTATTACATAATTGAGGTTTAAAACCCTAATTAGTGCCGTAGTCTTATCTCATATCTTGGCAGTTTGCCTCACTTTTAAATCTGCTTAACCATTATATTTTCCTCTGATCTGTATCATCTAATCATGTTCCTAGAAGCAGAAAAGTGGAAGAATAATGAACACACTTAAAAACACCTTCACAACTAAATTTTAATCCAGTAGAAAGATGAATAGTTGGGAGTGAAAATCATAAAACGTGTGAAAATGGCCCTGTGGACTACAAAGCTCCTGACAATCAAAGGAAGTTTATGTGACATTGTGCTTTGACTGGGAGGGGAAAGAAGAAAAGCACCCTAGGACTGAGCAAACTGTAACAACATGGGACTCAAAAAGAAAAAGACATGGAGGAGAAAGGCCTAGATAAGCCTCTGCCCAGGAGGCTGAGAGGCAGGAGGGGAAGAACAGCTAAATTCCTCCCCCACACAGTGATTCAGGTAGCTGCTACCAAACACCAAGAAGAGCTGTTGTATTGTTGCGGTTCTTGTGTTTAATTTTGCAATGCTGGAAACTGAACTCAAGGCCTAGTGCAAGCTCTGCAAACATTACAATTGCACTATATCCCAGATTTCTTACTTTTTAAAAGTTATCCCAGGTTACACAAAATATTGGAGGGCCTTCAATCTTGTTTTATAAAATTAAGACAAAACAGAATCCAAAATAAAGGAAAAGATAAAATTTGACTATAGTAAATACATCTACAGATGAAATCATAAACAAAACATACATATACAATATGGGTTCAGAACATTAAAAATAATTAATGTGTATAAAATTTTGCCAAGAAAACCAAAACAAATTTTAAGAAGCTGAGATATAGGGTGGAATTTTAATAAACCCAAATGTCCATCAACTGGAGACTGGATTAAGATGTGGTTCTTCTATAGAATGGAGTATTACTCTGCCATTAAAAATGATAAGACTGAGTCATTCATACTCAAATGGATGTACCCTGAGGACAGCCTCATAAGTGAAATAAACAGATCACAGATATTTAAATATCATATCTTTTTTGGTATGAGAATATGAAGTTGTAAATGAGTTGTAATATGTATAGTTGATATTGCAAAGTAGAAAATATTTAAAGGAAAGAATGTAAGGGTAAATAATGAGGGGAAAATGAATATGGTGATAGTAAAGAAAACAAAGATTGTGTATGTAGGGGGTGGGGTGACACGGGGGGGAGGGAAAAAATGAGAATCAAGTCATGTCATATTCTGGTACAAATTCTTAATGTTGAATGTGATCATCATGTATATTTATAATGTAGCAATAAAGATAGTTTAAAATATATATTTTTAAAAGGAACTTTGAGTAATAGCTGTCTTATCTGGGAAATATCTTAAGGAACTTTTAACTTAAAAAATAACACAATACTTTCCAATCGATTTCCCAGAAACAATATTTTGTTTTTCTTTAAACAGACTGTGGTGCATGCAATCCATCTCTGGAATTCCATTCAGTACAGTGATACAGTGAACCTGCTATCGTAGAATAGAATCTCTAGTGTAGAAACCGTAGGTGGAAATTAGGTCTAGAGTGCATTATATGTATTGGGAAATAGGAAGAAAATGTTCAAAGAGAAATTATAACTGGTTGGTAGCAGGGAAAAGCAAAAGAGGGAAAGGAAAAAAAATGATGATAAAAAGGATAAAATGGAAACAAAGCTTATGTATGTAGGAGAGTTGAGGTTGGGGTTGGAGGGTACAAAAATAAAAAAAATATAAAAATCAATATTATGTACAGGTACATTGCCAAAGAGAAACGTGATAATAATGTATTCCTAAAATGTACCAATAAATTTTATTTTTATTTTAATTGATTTTACTGGTTTATTTTAAAAATTCAATGAGAGAATATAACTAATTTATATCTCTGAATGAATAAATGTGGGCCAAGGATTTAGCTCAGTGGTTCCAGCTCCTGTCTTGCAAGCACAAGGACCCGGGTTTGATTCCCGGTAACCACATACCATACTGGGTGTGGAGACTCACCCCAGAACCAATCAGTACCACATACCACAGTGCCAGGCATGGTGGCTCACGCCTGTAATCCCAGCACTGAGGAGGCAGAGGCAGGAGGACTGCTGTGATGTGAGTTAGAGGCTGAGCTCAGGGCCAGCCTAAACTACAAAAGCAAGACCCTGTATCAAAAAAAAAAAAAGATTAAATGTTAGATAGCACTATATGTAATATTTAAATTAATTTCTCAAGTGCTATCTACTCATTTTGTTCTCAAATAACACTTTATTCCAGTTATAACTGTAACAGTCCCCAGTCGCCTTAGTGAAGTGTAGCTCTGTAAGGTGTCATTCATGCAGCAGGAACCCGAAAGAATTCTAACAAGTAAGAATGTGATTCTCAACACATGCCTTGGTAACCAAAAGAAATTTAAGCCCAATATATGGAGTACCATATTACTTATGTGAGAATAAATTTCGAAGGCCTGTGCATCTCATAGAAAAGCTTAGACAAGCTTTGGGAGAGTGAGCTTTCTGATAGGATATGAAACAGAATAAGGTTCTGAAGGGTGTTTGTTTGTTTCAGGAATTGAACTCAGGACCTTGGGCTTGTAAGGCAGGCTCCAGAGCCATGTACTAAATCTGTAGTCCAAGGTTCTGAGAATGAACCATTACACTTTCCTCAGTATCACATTATATGGCACTATATTCACTTTATGAATTTCTTCCTTATTAACCTCATTCTAACTTTTTATATTAAATAGCAATTTTTGAGTTTGTTACATTTTTTTTTCCTAATCAGTGGTCTATGTTATGACTTTTGCTTTGAGAAACTTTTATATCTAAATGTCTGAGATCACCCACTTAGGTGGTTAATAAGCCCTTCAATCTTAGGGTGTCAAAAACATGCTCCTGTTTTTCCCCTCAAAACCTTGCCGCCTGCTGTCCTCCCATGCCAAGAAATTATAGTGCCTTCTTTCAATGTCAAAGAAAAAATAATTCACAAACCACCATGGCTTTTGTCTTTAATATTCTGCAGTCACTCTGTCCTCAGTTTCTGTTAGTGACTATTTCTATTTCATGCTATTTTTATTAGCACGACTTTAAAAGAACTGCATTTGTCTTGATCCTCCTGCCTCTCCAATTGAAATTATGTCACTTTCTTTCTTCTCACTACTCTATACTTTATAGATTTCTTTCAGTTCCTGAAAATCACTTATCTTCCTCACTTTCAGGTCTCCTTCCTAATTACTCTTTTAGAATATAATGTCCTTTTATACAACCAAAGTGATTAGGCTCTCTTCTCCCAGAGCGATCTGTGGTGCACATTAAAGAAGAATGTAAATTTCCATCATTTGGAAATCATTTATTATTCCTTTCTATGGAGTAAGTTTTGGCAGTGAAGAGCCCATCAATTGTGTTGATAACTATTTCCAGCATATGCAATCAGATATTAACAAATTATTTTATAAATGAATAGCTAATTTCATTAATGTATCATAAATATGAGCATTGGCAAAAAAAAGAAAGAATATATAAAGATATCCTAGAAAGACATGGCGGTCTGGCATCTCTGTGATTAAGAAGACATTAAAATAAACAGAGAACACCAATTACTTCACAAATGCAGTTCACTGAAATTTTTAGATCTGTTTCTTACATTATGATAACTTTACTTCTATTAGCACAGTGGTGATATCCATCCAAAATTGGAATGACAGAGAGCCAATGTCCATGCATGAGAATTCAAAAAACACAAGTAAAAAGAAAAATTGAGCATTAAGTTGTGTCATAAAGTGGTACAAATTCTCAACGTTGAACGCGATCATGATGTGTATATACAATGTACCGATAAAGATTTGAATTTTTAAAAAGTCTTAGCTCTTCCACTCTGAGGCAATAGTTTAAAAGGCAAACTTCACTCTCCATACATAAGCAAGTTCTACTTATTATATTTCTATATATTAGTTCAACAACACATATTTGAGAAAACTCCTTCTTGCTCTCTCTCCTTTCAAGTAAGTCATATAAAGTTCTATTTGCAAAACCTCCCTCCTCCTATGACCCAGCTTGCTTCTATTTTACTGCATATTTGTTGAGTTCTTGAGGTTTATTTCCTTTTCTATTCAGTGATTAATATAATTTAAATTTGATATATTATGTACATTGTTATTATACTCTATTTATTGTAAAATATATTCTTTTCTTCAGAAACATTATTATCTTTGATAACACTTAGTTTTTAACAAATAAGTCAGGTATTGTCATAGTTTATATCAGTGTGGCCAGTTAATGCATCAAGCACCCATAGGGGAAGCCTGGGGGAGGAGAACGGATCATGGGGACATGATATTCATCAGAGGATTAGCCCACTGATGAGGTTCTAGCTCAATGTAATTTGGGACCTGAAGGCTACTCAGAGGAGTTTGGCCACTGCAGGTGTGGCCCTAAAGGACTGTCTCCCCTTCCCCTAGGTCCCTCTCTCTGGTCAGGGAATGGACAGGGGTAAGGCTTTTCTGCCATGTTCCTCTTTCAAACTACCCTACTGTGAAGTCAGCAGATATCAATTAAAGCCTGTGCTACTACTGAGCCAAACTGAACCGTTCCTCCTTTAAGTTGTGAATGTTGTGTACTGGGTCACAATGACAAGAAAGTAACTAAGACATATAGAAACTGGTAGAGTTCAGTGATCCAATACTAAACGTAGTCATCTAATCATAGGATACCAATGAACACCATGGACTCCTGCCCTTCCAAGCTCAGCTAATCTTTATTGCATTTTGGCCACTCAGGCTCTTAATCTCTTTCCAAAAAGGAAAGTAGCTCTACTTAAGTCTACTCATTGCCAGTGTGCAATATAAAAGTGTATCTTATAGTAAGCATTATACATACAGTGAGAGCAACATGCAGTGCAAGCTTCATGCAATAATTTTAATAATTACTATATGGTTGGTAGTTTCTGTGTTCTTTTTCAATATTAAGATGAAATTTCAATAGCAAAGAAAGGTAATATCTAAATTTTTGTAACTAATTTCATATTTACTAACTTGATCATAGTACAGTCTTAAATATTATGTTGCATGAATATTTATTAGGAATATTTAAATATATAATCATTTTAGGTTTTTCTTATTACACAGTTTTCCATTGACCAAAATAAGTTAGCAATGTCTGTGCCACAAAATAGTAGACCTATGAACTTAATATTGTGGCTACTATAATTTCTTTCAGAGCATACCTTTGAGCTTTTGCTTAACAATTATGTAACTTAAGGTTAAACAAATCATCCACTGTGCACACTGACCTAGAGCAGACTGTATATACCTAGCTTTTTAGATAACTTTTTTAAAAAATACTGTAATACCACTAAGAGTTTATTTTAAAAATACTTCTATCCCTATCATTATCTTAAAATCTGCATTATTATGTTTCTTTACATTTCAAATGGAGCAAAATCATAAATTAACCCTTCTTGAAATGTTTCAGTATGGAACTATGAAAATATACTGAATTATTTTCTCAAAAATAGACCCATTTATCACATTCTGAAACCAATAATTTTATCACTGTAGAATACAAATGCTGTTTTTTTTAAGGTAAATGATTAAACCTATCATTTGAACATTGCATATGCTTTTCTAACACAAATACAAAAAACATTTCATTTTTGATTAGAATTCCTACAAGTTTCATGAAAATTTATATTAAAACAAAACTTTGGATAATTTTAGGAAGAACAGTTTTATAAATCAAAACAGATTTTCTACCACTATATCTAGATTTCCAATATATATTTGAAAGGATTGTATTATTTGGAATCTTAGAGATTATTCCCACATCTCTTACTTCATATGAAGGAATGGAAAGAAGTAGAGATATGT
>PVIR01038884.1:0-14428 GCA_004026965.1 Petromus typicus | reverse complement strand
AGGCGGCTACTCAGAAGGAACTTAGTCTCCAGAGTGAGGCACTAAGGTCTCGTGAGGGATTTGAAGACAACCGTCACATTTCCTTTCTAGTAAGAACCACATCTGAGTTACACACGAGACTAGACACTTACTCCGTGAGACGGGTGTTCAGCTCCCCGACGTCATGCACATCAAACCAGCCTATCTCCTGCTTCATTATAGCGTGGAAAAACTGCTTTCTGATTTTCTGTATCTGCCTTCCAGCTGCCAGGCACCAAAACGAGACCTGAATGTAAGCAGCGACGAGCACACCGGCGCCGATCCCACTGTAGTAGTAGGCGTACCTGAAAGACAACGGAGTAGAGCAGGCTCGCTGTGTCCCAGCCAGCGCACCTCCCCCAGAGCAGTCATCTCGCATTTTTCACTCTCCAGTGTCTCAACATCTTTAACAAAAATAAGAGTGTGTGATGAGCCGAGCTGACAGCGCACATCCAGCTACATCAGCGCCATACGGAGGGACGGGTGAGTGGGCTCAGCTTGGGCCCTCTGCCTCTTTCACTCGGCTGCTCTCCAGTCTCCGGAAAGCTGCCGAACCTTCCCAAGCCTCAGTCTTCAATTAGTAAAATGGAAGGAAGATAAACATCATGAGGCTGTCACACATGAAATATAACTGGGCCAGAGCCCGGCATGGAGCAAGCGCACAGACGACGCCTGCGGCTGGGAACGAGTGTGTGGTGTACTGTAGTACCAAGTGCACGCGTCACTGTAGTCTGCCTCGTGACACTGGCATCGATGGAGGGGCGGCCACCCCACATTTGGTGGCTGGAAGCAGGGACAGAACTTTTCAGAAAGCACGAAGAAGGGAAGCAATGTTCCCTGGCTTCTTGGGCTATTAGTCTAATGTGCCGGGATGTTAATTGACAACTAAAAACTAAAAGGCACGGTTATATCACCTGCTGAACTGGTCGTCGTGAACTCTCCGAAAAGGTTTTTACCCAACTATGTTCATTTCCGTTCCAGTTTAAACTCTTACCAGTAAAAGCTGGTTAGAGGTAAGAAGTAAGTAAAAACTGGTTATAAGAGTAACAGCCAGACCCTTGAAACTGGAAATGGTGAGGTAGTGTGTCCTTGCTCTGGGTTTACATTTTTTATTAAAGCAGATAACTCTTGAGTTTCAATTAAACAATTTTTAGGTTAAAGTACACATTCTAAAATGAAATACAGGATATCAAGCTTCCCAGGTTTAACGGCTCTGTGCTCGCTATCTTATAATTTAAAAGAAAGTATAAACTATTCCAGAGAGGAAACATTAGAATGTGTAAAACTTTAACAAAGTTTTCCGGAGGTGAGTTAAAGTCAGAGAGACTACATTTCTTCTACACGGTTTGTAATTCATTGTGTAGAATTACATGTTGAATTTTAAAAATTCCTGTTAGCTGATCTTATTATCCTATCAGGACTGAAGACATCCAAAAGGCAAAGCCACTGAAAATAACAATTCTTAATTCAACTATATTTTCAAGACTACCTTAAATTACCCTAATTTTCCCCTGTGTGGTATTCTTTATTTCCCACTGCAAACTTAAGTCTGACTTAGGCTAACCTTCACTTTAGTACATCTTATGGAGCAAATATTTGTAGCTACAGTGTAGCTTTCTTAAAACCTAACACTGGTATTGCTCTCCTGAAAACTTCAAAATTTTATTGTAACATAAAATTTTAAACATGATTTTGGTTTGATACAAAAAACATTGATAAAGTAATAGTAAAGAAAATGTATAATTACATGGTCATTTCTTCTTCTAGATGTCTGAAGATCAGTGTTTCATTGATCAAACCTAGATCGCCACAAAACAAACACACCATTTATGCTTCTTTGGTCTCCATCAGAAATCAACATATACAAACGAACCAAACACATTTCACACAATAAGTTACAGAAAAAACAAATGATGTTAAGTTTTAATTGTATGTACCCACTCTGGCATCCATTCAGATACTTCCTTGCTAAATGTAACCACAGCCTAAATTCTATGATGTGTATTTGCAAGAAGAAATCACACTGAATAATAAGCAGCAATACATACTTGACGTTTAACTACATATTTAAACACAACACTGCACTTCTCAGCAGTGATTTTTGTTTAAAACTTATCAAATACAAACACAATAAATATCAGTGAGCATCATCTAGTATTAGCAAATGCTAAGATGATTGGACCGCATTAAAAAAGTCCTCCATAATTTTAACCTCTACCCCACCAAACACCCGCAAATGCAAATAATCACTCTCCAGTGTGGTTGTGTATTTCCACACTTCCAGAGTCATGTGTGTTTGCCACATAAATACACACACATACATTAAGTTTTTAAAAAATGGAATCACAGCCTATCTTCAACAGTAAATTTTCCGCATCAGTATATGTATCTATTTTCTTAAGCTGCATCTATTTTAGTATTTTCCTATAATTAAGATTGTTACACAAAACCATATATTAAACGTACTTATAAGAATCCATATGTACTATGGTAAATAGTTTATAAAAATGGGTCAAAGTGTGACTGCCAGATTCATGAGGAGGCATAATTTAAACCTTGTGGTCACTGCAAAAAAGTTAGGTTATGACGTGAGAGCATCCTGCTCTGACCTGCACAGTACAGAAAGGAGAGAGAAGGGTCCCTGGCAACATTACCCTCGGGACCGAAGCCCCCTCCAAGAACCAGTGAGTTGGTTTCACTGGAAGTGGGGTGTCGTATGCACAGAAGACTGTTTGTTATGCAGTCAGCAGGAGAATTGGAGCCAGGTTGTGTGGTGATTGGGAAAAGACAAGCTGAGACACACAGGCTCTGAACTAAAATGGACAGAGACAGGGGTACAGTCAAAGAAGATTTAGCTGCCAGCGGCCCACAAGATGAAAGGGATCAGAGAGAATAAGGAACCTGAGCTAGTGCCATCATACAGCAAGAGAAGGTCTGCTTGAGAACAGAGCGGGATAGGACACGCTGAATCCCCAGCCCTGAATTTGTACAAGGAACTATAGGAACCGGCAGCCGAAGGAGTATGAGCAGAGTAGAAATAAAAGATCAACGAGACCTCAGAGTCAGAGAAAAGCATTCAGAGTCAGAGAAAAGCCCGCATCGAGAAATGAAGGAAGGTTAGTAGTTTACCTTTGAACATTTGCATTTTGCAGAGCCTGGGACATTCAACTGAACATGCTGGATAATGCTCAGACTGTGGGTGTCCAGTTTTAGAAGAGTTCAGAAGTAAACATTTAAGGGTACTAGTCTAGGCAATATATCTAAATTCAGAAAGAAAAAAATCACCTCTCTGAATCAGTGAGGCCAAGATGGCGGGTAAGAAGGAAGCAGCAGACCGAGCTCAGACACTCAAGAAAACCCAATCCAAGTCTAAGTCAGAAAGCAAGGAAGCAATAAAGAAATATGGGCACAGCAAATCACATAGAAATTTGCTTTGTGTTCTGTGAATACAACCATAAATTTTGGAGACTGATTTTTATTAAAGTCCATGAAAATTCTTACTTTTTATATTTTAAAAAATAAAAGCAGATGAAGATCAAAATCATGAGGGGAGGATTTTCCTCATAATCAATGTCGGACTGTCTCTCAGTGTGGATGTTCTAACCTCTCTATCTAGCCAAGAACTGCTTCTGCATACTGTTCGCTGTCACTCCTACGTGTCAATGCCAAATCAAGACCAATTTTCAAGTCTAACCAAATTATTTTTTCTGCCTATTGCTAGAATAGATAGACTATTCCTTAACTAATACACTTGGGGCTAAAAAGGTTCTTTCTGACCATGGAATTTTGTAGATCTAAAAATATTTGCATAGATGTTGCCAGTTAAATATCCTTAATTAAAACACACACACACACACACACACACACACACACACACACACACAGTGAACACTAACATTCAGAACTGCTCCAACTTGGGAATATTTCAAGTATCGGAATGTTCACATTAGGGATGTCCAACCTGTACTAGTTTTTGCAAAGGTGGTTTCTAGGTTTGGAGGCATTTTCTTACAGATAAAAATTTTTTTAAAATTCAAGGTCAAAGTGGCTCCTGAGTATTCATGTACATAATTATATCACATACACAGCTTCCTTCATGAAAAAAAAAAAAAAAACCAGCTTTACTGCCACGCTTCTTTAAATTTACTTCAAGAATGTGAGAGACTGGACACACAGGTCCTTTGACAGAAGTAATCTTGGATAGTCAAAGAATGGAATAAAAGCATCATTCTCTTTATACCTATTCTAATCTATATTTATTTTTCTCTAATCAACCTTCACTAACTAAAAGTTTTTGGTCCCAGTTATATTACCTTCTTCTAAGGGGTAATATAACTCAAAATTCTTACCTCAAAATGTACTCTCCTATAATCAAAACTTTCAAGCCAAAATGATGATATAGTGCAGGAACATTTTATTTGTATAACTTTCAAAGTCTACTGCTGAAACCTATTCTGAGAAAGACAACATTGGAGTAGTATCTTAAAGTGCTTTATGTCTTTTGGTGGGAAAAGCTAGAAAAAAAGATAGAACCCTCTGGGTTGTGAAGCCCTAGCAGCCAAATTATCAAGATGGAAAGTTAAATGTAGATGAGTTTAATAAAATGTTTGCTCGACTCTTGACTATCTTCTTGTCTTCTGACCTCCAGAATCTCCCCATCCTATTCTCGTGCTTTGTGTCGTGCTTCTCCCTATGTGGGGCTTTTCCCAGAATCCTAATCGCGCTCCCAGGCATGATTCAGAGTAGACTCTGACTACTTCTACAGCTCCTGTGATCCCAAACCTGCATTCAGAGCTCCCGAATTCCTGTCCTTTTTTCATAACTAATGCTGTGGCTCCAGTTTCCATCATCTTGGCTTCTGCTCTAACAAAAGTCTCATTCCTCTTCTTAGTTCCAACAGCGGTTTGTTTTTTCAACAGATTTTAACTTAAGAATCAAGAACATCTTGGGGCCGGGGAGTTAGCTCAGTGGTTCCGGCGCCTGTCTTGCAAGCGCAAGGGCCTGGGTTTGATTCCCCGGTAACCACATAACAATACTGGGTGTGGAGACTCACACCCAGCAGCAACCAGTACCACATACCACAGTGCCGGGCGTGGTGGCTCACGCCTGTAATCCCAGCACTCGGGAGGCAGAGGCAGGAGGATTGTGATGTGAGTTTGAGGCTGAGCTCGGGGCCAGCCTAAACCACAAAAGCGAGACCCTGTCTCAAAAAAACCTAAAAAAAACAAAACAAAAAAAGAATCAAGAACATCCTATCATGCCAATTTACAACCTTCAGTGGCAGATCATACTAGAGAAAATGTAAAACACAAAATTCCTAACATGCTGTACTGATCATTTTAGAATCTGGCCACGAGACACCTGTAACATGATAATATTTTGGAAATATCAGCGATGGTTTCCTGGACATCTCCTTCGTCCCCACACCGTCCTCCTCACCCCGCTGGGCTCTGCGTTCTGCCACAGCTATCACGGCAGAGCGGCTGGGGCATAAAAGGAAATGGGCTGGGGGTTCCTTCTTGGCAAAACTGCAATTCCTTCTTTGTGTGCTTAAAGCATACTCTGTTACAGGGTGGAGAGGAAGCCGAGCAAGCAAAAATATTTTGCTTAAGTTTCAGGAGGCTGAGCTCAATCTTTTTAGACTGCAAAATATTTTCCTTGTGCTGCAAAGACACTGAATCAAGGACTCACAACAGCACGGGGAGGGGTGGGCCTAGGAACGGGAAGTCTTCTGTTACGATTTCCACCTGGATGTCCTGCCACAGCCTCCCGGGCTTAGAGAAAGGTTTGTGGGAGGTGAGGGGCCTGCGGGGGCACCACAGCTAGTGGTGTCAATGGCACCAATGGCAGTCAATGGTGTAGGTGTCACCTGCAAGGCCTGTCTCCCTGGCGGCCCTTCCTCCTCCTCCTGCTTCCACAGGGCGAGCGGTGTTCTTCCACCCAAGGCCCTTCCCCTGCGCAGCCAACCAAGCAAAGAGAAAAAGTTCCAAAATGTGATCCAAAACAAACTTCACTTCCTTTCCATTGCAAGTGTCAGGGATTGTGTCTTAGCAATGAAAAAGTTCCTAGGACACCCATTTTCTGCTACGTAATCAAGTCCTGAGTGGGGCCACAGAAAAGGAATTTTTACAGTCTGTGGAGAAGACGGCCTCAGGATCGAAACCCTAGAGAGTTGCAAAAGGTACAGAATAGCCCCAGGTTCCTGAGAACAGCATGACAGAGGCCTGTGTAGGAGATGCCGCTGAACCCCGTCCGTCTCACACACCTGGAATTACACTGGCCTCCCTGGGAAGCCCAGGAGAAATAAAAGCTGTCTTATAACGGCCGAGACTGGATTTGCACCACATTTGCTAATGATGGACTCAAAATTGCAATGATGTTGTAATTTAGAAGTGACATCTTTTGAACACGTGGGCTCTGACATGACACACTCACTACACAGCTTTCCAGCCCACTTCCCCCCGCCCCATCGCATCTTCCTTAACTTTCTCCTCTTCTGTGGAGTGTCATCGAGAAGCTCATGGAGGGACTGGCTGTTCCCTAACTACTCTACCCACTTCCTCCTCCAACACTTCACTCTCTTCTCTTTCTGCCTAGATGTCCTCCGCCCAACTTTTTGACCTGGAAAACACTGCTCCCTAAATGAGTGAAAACCAGACCTCTTCCGAAGTGGATTATCCTTTGGACTGTGATTCAGCCTGTCACAGATTCCCATGCTAATGAGCACATAATTTGAGAAAGTCTGTCTAACCGGGCATGCAGACAGGGTTGCCTGCATCTGTCTCACCGTTGTGAGCCCTAAGAAAACCGAACTGCATCATCAGTTTATCTGCGTGACCTCGATAGCTCAGACCACTGTCTGGACTGCAGTCGAGCGGGGCCCAAAGGCCAAGTGTTCACAGAGACCCTGCACAACAGCCCGCTTAGCCTGAGGTCCCACCCACGCATTGTTCTACTCCGTACATAAATGTTTCCCTAAAGATTAAAAACAGACTCACAGGACCATTCTGCTAAGTGAGGAAGTCCTTTTCCTACCCAAGCAAGACTTCAAAGGAGCCAAACTGTGAGGCACTGTGTAAACACCCCGGACTACTCAGGGTTCAAGTTATGCTACATTTTAATCTGACCTGTGCACCTCGCTGTGTTCCCTCATTGTATCTTCTGAGCTCTCCAGAGACGCTGAGTCACCTCATCGTTGACAAAGGAGCCAAAAATCCTCAGTGGAGGAAAAACAGCCTCTTCAACAAATGGTGCTGGAAAAACTGCACTTTAACCTGCCAAAGACATATCTCTTTCACCATGTACTAAGCTAAAATCAAAGTGGATTAGAGACCTATATATTAAAACAGACACACTAAATCCGCTGCAGAACAGGTTAGGTAAAACTCTTGAAGACACTGGCTTAGGGAAAGACTCCCTGAACAGAACCTCTATAGCATGAGAACTGGCCAAAGAAATCAACAAATGGGATCTCATCCTATTGAGAGACTTCTCCACAGCAAAGGAAACCACCAGCAGAGCATAAAGGTAACCAGCAATATGGGAAAGAAACTTTACCTAACTGTTTCTCAGGAAAGGGCTACTATCTAGAATATATAAGGAGCTAAAAAAATCAGCCCCTCCCCAAATTTAAAGACCCAATTCAGAAATGGGCATGTGAAATGAGCAGACACTTTTCAGAGGAAGAAGTAAAAGCAGTTAAAAAGTGTATGAAAAATGCTCAACATCACTGGTCATTCGAGAGATGCAGACAAAAAAAAATCACTGAGATTTCATCTCACTCCACATAGAATGGCTGCCATTTCAAAATCAGCCAACAGCAAATGTTGGTGAGGCTGTGGAGAAAAAGGAACCCTTCTCCACTGTTGGGGGGAATGTAGACTCATACAACCCCTGTGGAGATCAGTTTGGAGATTCCTCAAAAAGCTAGGATTGGAGGTCCCATTTGACCTGGCCAACATATGTTCACCCATGTTTATAGCAGCTCAGTTGCGATTGCTAAATCTTGGAAACAACCAAAATGTCCATCAACTGAAGACTGGACAAAGAAAATGTGGTTCTGTTATAGAATGAAGTATTAGTCTGCCATAAAAATGATAAGATTGAGTCATTTATACTCAAATAGATGTACCTTCAGGATATCCTCATAAGTGAAATAAGTAGGTCACAGATGTGCAAATATTGTATCTTTTCTCTGGTATGAGAAAATGAAGATGTAAATGAGTTCTAGTATATATAGTTGATATTGTGAAACAGAAAATATTTAAAAGGAAATAAAGTGTAGAGGTAAATAAAGAAAGGGAAAAGAATGTGATAGTAATTTAAAAAAAGAAAACAAAGCTTATGTATATAGGGGGCGGGGGTTGTAGGGTGGGTAGGAGAAAGAAAAAATAAGAATCAAGTCGCGTCATATACTGATACAAATTCTCAACATTGAATGCGATGATGATGTATACATATGTGTACCAGTAAAGTTTTGAATTAAAAAAAAAAAGAGTAAATAAGGAGTATGTTATTGGTGAAGTCCTCCCTGGCTGACTGAGGTTAGGTTACAAGGGTGGTTTTCAAATCATCTTTGGCAGGGCCTCCAGGCTGGCGCTATTGTAGATAGTGATGCTATTATCTACATTGTGAGCAGCTTCTTCAAGTCTCATTAAATTTTTGCTCCAGTAACAAATTCTTTGGTAATAATATTGAAATGTCTAGAAAGGTGCTTCCTTCCTTCCTGATGTCCTTTCCCCTATGCAAAAATCTGAAACAAAACAACAGAGCCACAGAGAACACGGTAATTGTAGAGTGACAACTAAATGGCAGGATTCCTAGCCCAGGAACCCACTCTGTTCTCTAGTAAGGGAAGTCCTGGTGGCTACCTTTCCAGATGTGGTTTTACCATCTGGAAGAGGGTGGATCTGGGCCAAATACAGTCTAAGTTTATTACAAAATTCTTTAGTTCAGTCTCATAGTTATTCAACCCACTTCTTAAGCATCTGGAATAGGTCAAATGCTGTGTATTTTGGGGGGGTTTTTTGCTATTTTTACAATGGATTATAGAATCATTAGTCTACATCTTTTAAGAGCAGTGTCCACACAATCCCACCTAAAACTCTTATTGTACCCCACATTAATGACAGTGCAAGAATGAGTTAGTTTGTATTTTAACGTGAAGCTTAAAAATTAACTGCCCAGACAAAATAATACACTTTGAAACATTTCATTATCACTTGATAGTTTTCTGAAACTTTATTTTTAAGAGTTTTTCCAGTGAAATGGTTTGTGGCAAAAGAAAGCTTGGGCAAATGAATGAAAACTGTTGAAAATTTTCCACTGTGGCAATTTCTGTGATTCAGGGCTTCAATATCAGCTTATAATCTTGTGTGACTATGTTTAGGGTGATGTCACTGGAAACAGAGATGACAGTATTTTCTTTGCTTCCAACACTCATCTTCAAATGTATACAAGGTCTACATATGATTTATGCATTCATAATTTAAGATCATAATTTACGCACATACAGCATTGAACATTTCTACCCTAAAATCCAAAGCCCAAAATGCTCCCAATTCCAAAACATTTTTAGAGCTGGCATGATGACACAAACCTGAAATGCATAAAACCTTATTTAATACACAAAATATTATTAAACATACCTTATAAAGTTTCCTTCAGGCTATATTTATAAGTTGCATATGAAATATAAATACGATTCAACTTCAGTGTCATCCCCCAAATAATTATATCTATGTAAATATCCCAAAATTTGAAAAATTTCCAAATCCAAATGCATCTGATAAGGAATACTAAACTATATATTATATGCTATATTATCTTGAGAGCTGGCTTTGCACAAATAGTTTTCACATTCCTTTTGAGTTTTAGAGCAATAAAAGTAAAAATGATAAATATAAAGAAAAATTACTTCCATCTTCATACACAGGAGATTAGCATGTTATTATATATACTCATCTGCAGTTTTAACTCACACTCCTTTGCTCTGCCCACTGTCTGACAGAGAATCATAACATACCTGGGAGAAATAAAAGCCTCCAACACAGACATGCCAGAAACTGAATCACTGGAAACAACAAATACTCAAGACTCATTTCAAAAGAGTCTTTGAGCCCTACTCACCATCTAACATGACAGAAACTCTCACTCTGTCCTATAATTTCTGAAGCAGTGTGTTATCCTGAGCCTCTTCCTCTCTGGTTGCTTCTCTATTTCCCTCAGTACAAGAACTCTGTATCTGTAATAGGCCTTAAATATTCTCAGGTCTGGCACACCTGATGAAAGAACAATCACGTTATCTTGGTTGACATAATACAAGCAGTATCATCAACAGACCTGAGGATAAGTGGAACAGATTAGAAGATCCAGAAACAATTCCAGCTACAGTAAGGCACCTCACCTTTGACAATGGAGTCAAACATCCTCAAGGGAGGAAAGGTAGCCTCTTTATCCAATGGTGCTGGAAAAAGACTAAAGTTAGATCTATCTCTTTGACCGTGTACTAAACTAAAATCAAAGTGTATTAGAGACCTAAATGTTAAAACAGAAACACCAACCCTGCTACAAAATAGGTTAGGTAAAACTCGTAGAGACATTGGCTTAGGGAAAGACTTCATTAACAAAACCTCTACAGCACAACAACTAGCAGAAGGAATAATCAACAAACGGGATCTTGGACTATGAAAAAGCTTCTGCACAGCAAAAGAAACCACAGGCAGAGTTAAGAGACATCAAACAATATGGGAAAAAAATCTTTACCAGCTGTTTCTCAGACAAAGGGCTACTATCTAGAATATATAAAGAGCTTTAAAAAAATCAACTCCCTCAAATTTGAAGATCCAATTCAAAAATGGGCATCTGAAATGAACAGACACTTTTCAGAGGAAGAAGGAAAAGCAGCTAAAAAACATATGAAGAAATGCTCAACATCACTGGTCATTCGAGAGATGCAGATGAAAACAACACTGAGATTTCATCTCACTTCACAAAGAATGGCTGTTATCTCAAAATTAGTTAGCAACAAATGTTGGCTACAAAAGAAAAAAGAACCCTTCTCCACTGTTGACTGGAATACAGACTCGTACAACCCCTGTGGAAATCAGTGTGGAGACTGATTCCTCAAAAAACTAGGATTAGAGGTCCCATTTGACCTTGCTATTCCCATTAGGAATATACATGAAAGAATTAAAAGATTCATATCACAGTGATATATGTGCACTCATGTTTATAGCAGCTCAGTTTGTGATAGCTAAATCTTGAAAACAACCTAAATGCCCGTCAACTCTAGACTGTATTAAGAAGATGTGATTTTTTAATAAAATGGAATATTACTCTGTCATAAAGAATGCTAAGTTTGAGTCATTTATACTTAAAGGGACATACCTTAAGGACTATTCATAAGTGAAATAAATCGGTCACAGATATATAAATATTGTATCTTTTCTCTGGTATGAGAAAGTGAAGATGTAAATGAGCTCTAGAGTTAAATAAAACAGAAAAGCATTGAGAACAATGACCATTACATACAGAATGCTTAGTGAATGCTGATTTGTTTTTTTCTTTTTAGACGGGGTCTCACTTTGTAGTTCAGGCTAGTCCTAAACTCACTCTGTATGTAGCCCAGGAGAACCTTGAACTCAGCAATCCTCTTGTCTCTGCCTCCCAAGTGCTGGAATTATAGGTGTGAGCCACCATAGCCACCACTGTGGTATCTGGTTCTGATTGTATCTAGAATGTGTGATAGATATTGGGAAAAAGAAAATATTCAAAGGGAAATGGGGTGTAACAAGAGGGAAAAGAAAAAATGTGATGGTAAAAAAAAAAAAAAAAACAGATCAAAGCTTATGTATATGGGGAGGTTAGGTTGGGTAGGGGAATGGAAAAAAATGAGAAGTCCTGTCATATCTTGGTACACATTCTCAATGCTGAATGTGATCATGATGTGTATATATAAAATACCAATAAAGATTTAAATTAAAAAAAAAAGAACTCAGTATCAGCCTAAACAACTTTACCACTTATTTTGTGGCCTTGGGTAATTTAAATGTACTTAATTTATCAGTGTTCCACCTTCACCTCTATAAAATATATATAACATACAAACTTCCTATATATGGAAAGATTCAAGGAGCTAATATAAGAAAAGCACAGAGGGCAATGCCCAACTCTCTCCTTGCATTCACAGAACTGAATTAGTCCTACTCAGAGTAAATAATGTAACTTCAGGATCATAAAGAAGTGGTTCCAGGTCCCACAGAGAAGAAGCACATGTCTTACAGATACTCCAAATGGGCATAAATGTTCATGTGCATATTTCTGAGGAAAAATTCATGGCATTCATCAGAGTCTTAGATGAGCAAATGTTCAAGAGTCACGGTGAGCCAGCTGGTATCACTGTATTTTCAATGATATTCTCAAACAGCATTGCCAACATTTTTACCACGAGTGTAAACTGAGTTGTAGGTCTTGCCATGGTTTAGGTCAATTTATCCCTGATCAGAGATATGCTCAGAGCCATTCACCTATCTCCCCCACATGAAGGTATGGGTGTTACCCCCAAATCATGTCAGCAGTTCCACTCCCCTGCTTCTTAGAGGGCTACTGTCTCCTTTCTCCATCGGCCAAGCCTGACTTCCTACCTCCAGAGAAACCTGAAGTGCTCCAGGGATCCCTCCCCAGGATTCACTTTCCACGGCTTCTGTCTTCTGTGCTCAACTGTAGTACTGTGGCATCTCACCAAAAGGAGAGGTAGAAAAACACAATAAAATATTTGTGTTGAGAGAGATGAGAGAGACAGTGAGAGGGAATTAGTGATTCCAAACGCACATCCAGAATACTGGGAATACAGTACACTACATTTGTTCCATTTTGTTATTATTAATCGTTGTTACTCTTCCTGTGCCTGAATTATGTATTAGACCTTAGCATAGGCATGTATGTACAGAAAAAAACACGGTGAGTATTTTCAGTTCTCTCCATGGTCTCAGGCCTCTCTTCAATCCCAGGACATCTCCCCACAGCTAAGTGGGAACTGTGGGACCAGAGGGAAACTTCCACAGTTCTCACCTGCTCCGCTCCACCTGGATTCCAACACACAAATGGACTACCTTCCCAGCTTTCAGAGAAAATGAACATTTATAACAGATACATCTTTGCTCTTCTCTAAAGCCACTCCTTCTTGTGGGCCTCAGATGCTCTATTTCTCAAGGACCTCACTCTAACAGTGCTCGTCTCTCTTTCTTTCAAACATCTTTTATCCCTTCATCTTCTCTTTGGTATTATTCTCATTAACACACAAAGAAGTCATTATTTCTCTTATCCTAAAACACGCACACACACACACACACACACACACACACACATACACACACACACACACACACACCCTGCTGGCTTTTCTCCATCATTGGCTTCTAGATAGCTCAACCTACGACAAGGTGCACAACTAAACTTCTGGTAATACTGGCCCAACCTGGGGTCTCTCCACATTTCCCATCTCATCTGAGGCCAACAGCACCTTTCCAGTTTCTCAGATTGAACGTTTACAATCGTCCTGGAGTCTTCACTCACACCCATCTCCAGTATCTTACAGATTTTTTTTTTTTTTGGTAACTATTTTTATTACTACGTGTCTACAGTATACACCATAACATCAGCTAAGACAAACAATATCACAAGAATGTTCAGAAATCTCGTAACTGATTACAGTCTGCCTTCCATGACCCTGATCGGATTACTTACCTCCCTCTGAACCTTTGTAGGAAAGTCCTAACTTCACAGAGCTCCCCCCTTCTACATCCATCTCCCTGCATGTCTCAATGTCCTTAAATTCATGACAAACAGGAGCTAAACCTCAGACTCTCTTCCTCCCACAGTACTAAACACACGAGTGCATACTTAGTCATATCATTCGAAGTCTTTTTCTGCACAGTCACAATAAAATCAGCACAACAAACACTTACTTTGATTGGTAATGTTTGGTACAATACTGTTTCCTGCATTTGCAAAGCTGTCCATCATATCCCCAAACACCAGCATCATGAGAGGGAGTGCGGCTCCATGGATAATAGCAGCCAGAGTGCCCAGCACCATGTACAATCTGTCCAGTTTGTCCGCATAGCGAAACTTAGAAAAGAAAATACAGCATAGGTGCAGTCAGTACCGTCATAGGTGGTTCACTCTTTCTTCAAAATCTATCCAAAATCTTGGGGCCGGGGAGTTAGCTCAGTGGTTCCGGCGCCTGTCTCGCAAGCGCAAGGACCCGGGTTCGATTCCCCGGTAACCACATAACAATACTGGGTGTGGAGACCCACACCCAGCAGCAACCAGTACCACATACCATAGTGCCGGGCGTGGTGGCTCACGCCTGTAATCCCAGCACTCGGGAGGCAGAGGCAGGAGGATT
>PVIR01038883.1:0-14283 GCA_004026965.1 Petromus typicus | reverse complement strand
TGTAGGGACAAACTACTTTTTTTTGTTTGTAATAATGGTGTTTGCTAGTTATCAAATGGTGACATCATATTGAGTATTTTATCTATAAAAATGAGAGGAAAATTGTTTTGAATACTTTTAATCTTAAAATTCTAAAAATGAAATCTAAGTTTTTCTCTTTTCAGGTAAATACTCGATAATTATAATACACTGGCTAATTGACAGCATTATACTACCAGTGCTGCAACTCAAGTGGAAGAGGATCTCCTTGGTATTGCTTGTTGTTTGGGAGATTGTTTCTTCTGAATTTCTGGATTTGGTCTTCCAGTTGGTATTTGTTTGAAATTGTATTGGAACAAATTAATATTAAATACCTGACATCAAAAGACTGTTTATCCCTAATATTGTATTTGTGATACTTTGAAACCCTATATAAGGGTGAAGATTGACATAGCTTTCTAGTGGCTTAGTTGTATGTCCTGTCTTTATACTGTATTCTAAGTAGAAGAAAAAAATGGACCAATGTATTTAGCACTGACAAATGCCTGTTAGCATAAAAATGGCACATATACTGTCTTTTTGTCGTTGTTTTTTTGGTTTTGTGTTTTTTGGTTTTTGTTTGTTTGTTTTCAAATAGGGTCTTGCTTTGTAGTTCAGACTGGCTCTGAGCTCACCATATATCTCAGGCCAGCCTCATGCAGCAATCCTCCTGCCTCTGCCATCCAAGTGCTGGGATTGTAAGGTGTGAGCCTCCATGTCCAGCATTGTGGTATGTGATTACCTGGGATTGAATTCATGACCTTGCTCTTGACAGGCTGACACCAAACCACTGAGCTAAATTCCCAGCCCTGTATGTGCTGTTTGTAAAATTAACGAAGATTAAGAAAAAGCCTCCCTCTGCCATCCTAATTCCTTTCTTCAAGAATAATCACTGTTGTGTTACTTGGGATCCTTCTATAAATACAAAAGTGAATGAATGTTAAGATATGGCTGTACCTTAGTGGTGTTTGCTTAACAAACACGAAACCCTAGATCAAATCCCTAATGTAATAGTCTATGGGGGGGTGCTCATACAATTTTTTTTTTTTTTTCCATTTTTTTGGAGACAGAGTCTTGTTTTGTGTTTCAGGCTGGTCCTGAACTCAGCCTCAAACTCAGCAATCCTTCTCCCTCTCTGCCTTCCAAGTGCTGGGATTACAGGTTTGAGCCACCACACCCAGCAGTGTTGCGTGTGGTTACCAGGATCAGACAGCCCTTGTAATTGCAAGGCAGGCACGGAACCACTGAGCTAAATCCCTGGCCCACAAATCTTCTTAACACAAAAGTATTTTTAACCAATACATCTTATGTTATCCAGGTGTCAGCTCTCACCACAATGTAAATAACTTGACTAGTTTTTTCCCTTGCTTTAGCCACCATCCATCCTATTCTGTACACATTTTAGCTAGCACGGGGTTTTTTGTTTGTTGTTGTTGTTTTAGACAGGGACTTGTGTGCTTCACAGTGATTCTCTTGCCTCAGCCTCCCTGATGCTGAGATTATAGATATATGCCATCGTGCCTAGAAAACTAGTGATCATTTTAAATTTATCACTCTTAAGAGTTTTGTTGAGTGCATATTATTTGGGGAGGAGTCCAGGGAACTTTGGAGTTTTTTTTCTGGTTTTGGGAGAAAATCTACGATTCAGGCTGGCCTTCATTGAACTCATGGCAGTCTGGAAGCAGCCGGGGTTCAATCCCCAGTAACCACGTACAGTACGGGGTGTGGAGACTCACCCCAGCAGCAATCTGAACCACATACCATAGTGCCAGGTATGGTGGCTCACGCCTGTAATCCCAGCACTTGGGAGGCAGAGGCAGGAGGATTGCTGTGATTTTGGTGCTTAGCTCAGGACCAGCCTGAACTACAAAGCAAGACCCTGTCTCAAAAAAAAGAAAAATTTGTGTCATCAGTGAAGAAGTGACTCATGCCAAGCATACACAAGTACTTGAATTTGATCTCCAGCACCACCACCAAAATAAGTAGTCAGGGAAAATGTGGTACCAAAAAAGATTTTTAAAAATGCAAAATTAGAATTACTATATTAAATATGACTTCTTAGCTTGAAACAATGCCTAAAGCTTACACTTCCATGTAACAGTTACTGTGAAGTGGTAGAATTATCTGAAGGTAGCACCAGGTATAGAAGAATGTGATTTGTAAGATGAATTGATGTGTGTTTTATTCAGTTGTATGTGTGCATTTTGTATGTGTTTTATGTGTAGGTTTTTTTGTGGAGGTGGGGTTCCATTTGGAACTGTTGGTTAATCATGAAGTTTCACACTGATCTACATCCCTCCACCCTTTTTTTGTTTTTGAGAGAAGGTCTTGGCTACCAGGTTGTACTTGAACTTGTGGTACTCCCAGAATGCTAGGGTTATAAGTACATACCACCATACCCAGCTCAGACTTCTTTTTACAATTAAGTACAGTGTCAGTTTCATGCCTAAAAAAACAACCTAATAGTCATCTCCTATTCAGATTTTCCAACTCATCGCCCAATGTCTTGCCTCTTCCTCTAAAATCTACACATTGCATTAATGCCTTTGCAGTCTCTTAATGTATATTCTCACCTACTTTGCATTTTAATTGTATTGACTTTGCTGAAAAGTCCAGGCATATTTCCCTATGGAGTTCCTCTGTTTTATTCTTACAACTGAGATTAAAATTAAACCTTTGCAAGAATATTTTATAGGGTATGCTGTATATGTTATGTCACAGCATAGCTGTGTTTAAAAAGAATGCAGAGGGTAGAAGAACTGTATCTTACAAGTCAAAGAACAAATGAGGTATTTTTTTCGGCTCTTGATGGCATTGGAAAGGGCTGTGTGCTCAGCCATCACATCAGTGCAAATGTCAGTCTGTGAAATCATTCTCACAGATGCTAAGAAATGTTAACCCACTGTCCTCTAAGCCCAGTCAATTTGATAAAATTAATTATAAGTCCATCCATTGTTAACTTGACACCCATATACATCTTAATGTGAAATACTTGTGTAAAGACATATCTAGAGATGTAGTTCTATGACCCTGGGTTTGGCTTCTAACACAAAACCTATCCATCCTCTTCCACTCGTATTTGTCCTGAAGAAATAGTGGCATGCAGGGCTGGGGAGTTAACTCAGTGGTTCCAGCGCCTGGCTTGCAAGCGCAAGGGCCCGGGTTTGATTCCCTGGTAACCACGTAACAATACTGGGCATGGAGACTCATGCCCAGCAGCATCCAGCACCACATACCACAGTGCCAGGTGTGGTGGCTCATGTCTGTAATCCCAGCACTCAGGAAGCAGAGGCAGGAGGATTGCTGTGATATGAGTTGGAGGCTGAGTTTAGGGCCAGCCTGAGCTACAAAGCGAGACCCTGTCTCAAAAAAAAAAAAAAAATAATGGCATGCAATACCAAGATACATGTGTGCATAAGGACAAGTGTAGAAGTGTACAATATTGTTATAATCAAAATGTTAGCTACAGTAAGTATACTGATACAATTTTTACAGTGAGATTTTCTTTTCTTGAGACATGGTCTTACTATACAGTTTACATTGGCTTTGAACTCACTCTAGCCCAGGTTGACTTTGAATTCAGTAATCTTCCTGCTGCAGTGATGTAAGAATCCTGAGTTCTGGGATTATAAGGGTACACCATTATGCCCAGCTGAGAATGTTCTTTAAGAAACAATATTTTCAATATTGGGGAAAAATACTTAACAACCCCATAAGTTGTATGATTGCAAATAGATTTGCTGCCTACTCTAACCATTGAGCTGGCCACCATCTCAAGTGCAACAATTAACCCATATACCAAAATAATTTCCCTATCACATCATATATCAAAATAATCATATGGAAAAGGGGTAGAAAACATCTCTAAGAAATATTTATTTTGGTGGACTTTTATCCTATCTAGAACAAGCTGAGTTGGCATACCCTCTCAGTACAATATTGTCACAGACAACTTTTGTGGGGTTTTTTTGTTTTTATTTTGTTGTTAGTTTTTTTAGACAGGGTCTCGCTTTGTAGTTCAGGCTGGCAAGCCTTGAACTCACAGCAATCCTATCTGCCTCCTGAGCACTGGGATGAAAGGCATGAGCCACCACGTCTGGCATTGTAATACATGGTACAAGGGATTGAATTTGGGACCTTGAGATTACCAGGCTGACACTGGATCCATTGAGCTAAACTCCTAACCCTACTTTTGATGATAAAATGTGGTCTCTCAGTCCAAGTGATACTGCTCCCTAGCTTATTTTCTGCCTCCAATGAAAATGCAGATATTTCTAAGCAACAATCTTTCACATACTCCATGATACACTGCACTTCCTTCCAAAATGTTCTACTGATCCAAAGTAGAAATGAAAGTATTATCCTAAATTCTTCCTCTCTACTCAGTACATTAGTCCCCAGATCTTTCAGATCAGTAATGTTTTGGGGTTTTTGTGGTTCTGGGGGTCAAACCCAGGGAGTGCTGAGCTGCATCCCCAGTCTTTTGTGGTTTTTTTTTGTTTTTTTTTTTTTTTTTTACGGTCTCCTTTTGTGGTTAGGGCTGGCCCTGAGCTCAGCCTCAACCTCACATCACAGCAGTCCTCCTGCCTCTGCCTCCCTAGTGCTTCGAGTGAGCACCACACCCGGCACTGTGGTATGTGGTACTGATTGCTGCTGGGTGTGAGTTTCCACACCCAGTATTTATTGTATGTAGTTAACCAGGATCGAACCCAGGTCCTTGCGCTTGCAAGACAGGTGCTGGAACCACTGAGCTATATCCCCGGCCCTGTTTGTTGTTTTTTGAGACAGGGTTTTACTGTGTAGCACAGGCCCGCCTGGAATTTGCAGTGATCCTCCTGCCTCAGCATCACCAGTTACAAGCGGGCACCACCACACTTGGCCAGAGGCCTGTTGCACACAGGCACTGACCCCAGTCACAAGAGTGAAGCCCTCACAGTCTGATCCTTCCCCAAAGGCCCCACCCTTAATACTACCACATTGGTTGTTAGGTTCCAGTATGGATTTGGGTTCCATCAACCTTCAGAGAGTTAAGTTCTTGGGTAGACAAATCTGTCTCCATTTTGCTTCTCATAGATGCCAATTTTTCTTGTTTAGTCTGTTTTATCTCTTCTTTCTTTGGCTCTAAGAAAGCAGAGCAGAGTCCAGCTATGTTTTCCATGCATTTAACAACAAGACTTCCATCCCTCCATAAGTCTGTCACAGTGCACAACCGTGGGCAGCATGGAGGATGAAAAGATTACCCCGGAAGGAGGGAGTGTAGTCACTGAGAGGCAGGAGGGGGCTGTTTCTTCTTCAGCAAGAGCACATGGCCACTAGGGCTGGGAGAAGGAAAAGCCACCACACTGAGAACTTTCTGGCTTTTATTTGGAATATCAAGTAAAAACGCAGGAGAAAAGCAGTTTGGGTCAGGAGCTGTCTCAAGGATGGGTGCTTTTCCTTGGAGAAAGGAGCAAGATGCGGCCAGACAACATGCTTCACTGATCTAAACCTCTCGTTTATCCTTCTCACTCTCACATAGCTTGTATGTTTTTGCCTGAGTTTATTTCCTGTCGTGGATCCTGCATGCTTTTTGCCCTGCACTTCCATTTATTTCTGTGCTCTTGCTCGCATTTTAACCATTCTCTCCTATGCACTTTTGCCCTGCAGTTAAGTCGTTCAGTTTAATTAGTCACTCCTGGCCAGGTCCCTCACATAAATTCTCTAGCTCAGGCAGGTTGCTTTGCACTGTTTCAGATCCTAGATTCCCTAAATATATACAAAGGAATTGAGTCTGAGCAGCACTGAGACATTCTGTTGTGACCTGATAAAGTGAGGCTGTTACACTTCAGATGCAAGGAATCACTTCTGTTTTGATTCAGGCCTTCACTCCAGCTGATTGAATAGAAACTCAATGATAACATCTTTAAACCTAAAGATTTTCCATTAGTTTTTTAACTTCCAATTTTACTTTGCTAATTTCTGTTTTTCCTCACATCTTTGCCCCCAGTACTTGGGAGTAAATGTAGGCCTTTGCCTTGGTGTACATCCCCAGCCCCTTTCTTATTTTTGAAACAAGGTCTTGCTAAGTCACTAAATTCCCTGGGATGGACACAACCTTGGAATCCTCCTGCTGCAACCTCCCAGAGTGCTGGGATTACAGGTGTCACCACACCCTGTTTACTTTTTTTTTCTTTTTTTAGACAAGGTCTTACTTTTTTTTTTTTTTTTTTAGGCTTTTTGAGACAGGGTCTCGCTTTTGTAGTTCAGGCTGGCCCTGAGCTCAGCCTCCAACTCACATCACAGCAATCCTCCTGTCTCTGCCTCCCGAGTGCTGGGATTACAGGCATGAGCCACCAAGCCCGGCACTGTAGTATGTGGTACTGGTTGCTGCTGGGCGTGAGTCTCCACACCCAGTATGGTATGTGGTTACCGGGGGATCCAACCCGGGCCCTTGCGCTTGCAAGCCAGGCACTGGAACCACTGAGCTATCTCCCCGGCCCTGACAAGGTCTTACTTTGCAGTTAGGGCTGGCCCTGTGCTCACTTATGTAGCCCAGGCGAGCCCGGAACTCACAGCAATCCTGCCTCCGCCTGCCTCCTGAATGCTGTGATTAGAGGCGTGAGCCACCACACCCAGCATTGTGGTATGTGGTTACCGGGGATGAACCCAGGCCCTTGTGCTTGCAAGACAGATGCTGGAACCACTGAGCTAAATCCCCCAGTTTGCTTTTCAAAAAGTTTTTGTAGGCATCCTGCAAATTTCAGTTTCTTTAGTCTGACCTAAACTTATTTCACAGTACCTTATTTTGCTTCTGAACTTTGAGACCACCGCCCATGCCAAGATGCACCGTACTGCCAGGACCATGGGTAGCCCTTGCAGAGGGAAGGCCCGGGGTGGGGCTGAAGCCAAGTTCAGCCCTTATTGGGTCTCAGTAACATTCTGTTGAATGCATACACCACACTTCGTTTATCCATTCATCAGCTGATGGGCACATGGGGAGTTTCCACTTGTTGGCTGCTATTAATGCTGCTCGGAACATTTGTGTACAAGTTTTTTTGTGTGTGTGAACAAAGGGTTTCAGTTATCTTGGGTAATGTACCTAGAAGTGGGTCATATAGAAACTGCATGTTCAACTTTCAGAGAAATTGCCAAAATCTATTTCAAAGTCGCAGTACTATTTTATATCTGTCTAAGACATTTTGACACATAATACTTTTACTATATTTAAGTCTGCATATTTTAGAATTTATTTTTATAATTATGAGTCTGTAACCCATGGATTGTTTTTCGAAGTGTTTTAAAATTTCCAAATTGAGGGTTGGGGATTTAGCTTCCGGCGCCTGTCTTGCAAGCGCAAGGACCCGGGTTCTATCCCTGGTTAACCACATACAATACTGGGTGTGGAGACTCACGCCCAGCAGCAACCAGTACCACATACCACAGTGCCGGGCGTGGTGGCTCATGCCTGTAATCCCAGCACTCGGGAGGCAGAGGCAGGAGGATCGCTGTGATGTGAGTTTGAAGCTGAGCTCGGGGCCAGCCTGAACTACAAAGTGAGACCCTGTCTCAAAAAACCTAAAAATAAATAAATAAATAAATAAAAATTTCCAGATTGAAAACTTCTCTAATTATTTTTCATGACTCTGTAATTGCATAAACGATCAAAGAATGTTGACTGAATCATTTGAAAACAGCTGATTGCTTTATGACTTAGAGTTATGGTTACTTTTTCATAATGTTCTGCATGTTCCTAAAATAATACATACTTTGCATCAGTTCTGTGTACATATATTAGGTATGTTTCATCTACTAGACACACTGTATAGCTGTTCAAATCTTCCATTACCTTTCATTTTGAGACTGTATGTACACAAATATTAAAAGTCATATATTTTAATTGATAGATGATTTATTCATAATATCAAACATGGCAGCCATGGAGCTGAGGTGACCTAGGTTTGCTTAAAAACAGGACCTAAGATGCAGGATGCAGTCTACTGATCAGTGATATGCTGGGCCTACTGTGATTGGCTTGAGAGACTTAACTGTGATAGTTTAAGGAAGTCTACAAATTGTTTAAGTATAGCTATTAAAAATTAAATTTCTAGGTGTGGTGGCACGGGCCTGTAGTCCCAACTCTTGGGAGGCTGAGGCAAGATTATAAATTTAAACTCAGCCTGAGCAATTTAGTGACCTAGTGAGACTTTTTGAGACACTGTCCCTAAAATAAAATAGGTCTGAGAATGAAGTTCAACGTGAAAGCCCTGTGTTCAGTCCCCGTTACACAAAAAAGATGGGGAATAAAATGTTAATAATGCAAATTTAAAGTATGTGTTGTCTCTATCCTTTACATTGTGAATGTCAAAAAAATTAAGGAAAAATTCTCCCGCTATTAGAGAAGTATCTATTTTGGCAAAGAACTTGGTCACAATAGGAAAGTAAAATTTTAACATATGCCTTGGATATTTCACTATTATCTTACTTATAAATATACACAAAAATATCAACCAACGTTTTAGTTGGAACTACTTTGCTAATTGCAATCATAGACTAGCTACAGATATGAGTCTAGCAAAAACTAAGGAAAGTACTCTGGGAAAATAAGTTATCCATGAGGAATTAATAAAGAATATTCATTATTTATACATGTGTGCCACATGGTGTCAGTAAAACTTAAATGTATAATAAGCTTAATCGCATGCACACTTCCACAGGGAGCAGGTTAACTACTAGCACAGGGTGGTCTGACAGCTGCCAGCACCGCACAACCAAGAAACATGCTGTTCAGAGAACAGCATGCCCTTCCCAAGAAACTCTCGCCAGAGATTGGGTGGCAGGGCCAGCACCGCCCGTTCATGGCTGTTCCTTGTATAACTCTTCTGTGAGCAATCCATGCTAGAGCACCCTGTGGGGATCGAACTCTGGACTTTGGCAAATGAGCTCGGTGCCAGTGTGCTACATCCTCAGCCCCAAGTGTTCTTTTAGGTTGCTTGAGACTGTCCTTGAGCTGCATCAAAGTCTGAGCCTTCTTTCATCCAACTATTTTCCTCTTTGTGCTTTTCTAATGTGCTCAACTGTATCTCGCTCTGCAAACTTTAGCTACTCTTGCACAATTTCCCCTAATAAATCTCTCGTACTTTTTTTTTATTTTAAGTTTTTGAGAAAGGGTCTTGCTTTGTAATTCAGGCTGGCCCCTGAACTCACTATGTAGCCCACGTGAGCCTGGAACTCACAGCAATCCTCCTACCTCTGCCTTCTGAGTGCTGGGATGATAGACGTGAGCCACCATATCTGGCAATATGGTAATGTAGTGCCGGGGATCGAACTCAGGACCTTGTCCTTGCCAGGCAGACACCAGAACTACTGAGCTGAATCCCTAGCCCAATCTCAACCCTTTAATTCCTTCTTGGTGTTGGCTTCCTAGAAGACCTAAACTGACAACCAAGAATATTTAAAAATGAAAAGGAAAACAACACAAACGTCCATGGCAGATTAACAAATAAGAAACTGAGAGTGGGGCCAGGGATTTAGCTCATTGGTTCTGGTGCCTGCCTTGCAAGCATAAGGTTCTGGGTTCCATCCCCGGTAACCACATAAAACAATCTGGGCATAGTGACTCGGTCCATCAGCAATCAGTACCACATATCACCATGCTGGGTGTAGTGGTTCACACCTGTAATCCTAGGACTCAAGAGGCAGAGGCAGGAGGATCATTGAGTTCAAGGCTGAGCTCATGACCAGCCTAAACTACAAAGTGAGACCCTGTCTCAAAAGAAAACTGAAAATAAAATGAGAGTGAACATAGTCAACAGTGCAGAATAAATTTAAAAGAATTTGTCTAAGACCAGGTATTTAGCTCAGTGGTTCTGGCATCTGCCCTGCAAGCACAAGGTCCCGAGTTTGATCCCCAGTACCATTTACCACAGTGCTGGGCATGGGGGCTCCTGCCTGTAATCCTGGCACTTGGGAGGCAGAGGCAGGAGGATTGCTGTGAGTTCAAGGCTTGCCTGAGCTACATACAGAGCTCAGGGCAGGCCTGAACTACAAAGTGAGACCCTGTCTCAAAAAAAAAAAAAGAAAAAGAAAAACACTAGTCTATAACTATTATATTAGCAATAACAAAATATTGAGAAAATTCTTTAAGTATTAGAAACTATTTCACTAAAGAGTACTATTCAAGTATTAAAAAGGAAAGATTATAATGATGAATCTCTCTGTTTTAGTTTTGTTGTTGTTGTTTTTTGTGGTTCAGGCTGGCCCTGAGCTCAGCATCAAACTCACCACAGCAGTCCTCCTGCCTCTGCCTCCCAGTGCTGGGATTACAGGCATGAGCCACCACGCCCGGCACTGTGGTATGTGGTACTGGTTGTTGCTGGGCATGAGTCTCCACACCCAGTATTGTATGTGGTTAACCAGGGATCGAACCCAGTCCTTGCGCTTACAAGACAGGTGCTGGAACCACTGAGCTAAATCCCCCGCCCCTGTTTTAGTTTTTTGAGACAGGGTCTCGGTTTTGTAGTTCAGGCTAGCCCTAAACTCACTATGTAACCCAGGCTGGCCTTGAACTCATTGCAATCCTTCTGCCTCTGCCTCAAAGTGCTGGGTTTATAGGCATAGAGCCACTATGCCCAGCTTGGTTTTTGATTTTTTTTTTTTTTTTTTTTTGAGACAGGATCTCGCTTTGTAGTTCAGGCTGGCCCTGAGCTCAGCCTCCAACTCACATCACAGCAATCCTGCCTCTGCCTCCCGAGTGCTGGGATTACAGGCGTGAGCCACCACGCCCGGCACTGTGATATGTGGTACTGATTGCTGCTGGGGTGAGTCTCCACACCCAGTATAGGTTACCGGGGAACAAACCGAGGCCCTTGCCCTGGCAAGACAGGCGCCGGAACCACTGAGCTAAATCCACAGCCCCTGGTTTTTGATTCTTGAGACAGGGTCTCTCCTTGTAGTGTAGGCTGGCCTTAAACTTACCACATAGCCTTCCATCCAAGCACTAACCAGGCCCAACCCTGCTTAGCTTTCAAGATCAGATGCGATCTGGTGTACTCAGGGAAATACGGCCTTAGACTTGAACTCCTCATGTAGCCCAGGCCTCAAACTTGCTGCCATCTTCCTTTTCAGTCTCCTCAGCACTTGGGTTACAGCCATGGGCTACCACACCTGGCTGTGTAGGGATGTTTAAAAAGAAAAAGGAGCATCTGTGGTGCTCACATCTCTAATATGCTGAGCACAAGAACCTGCAAACATGGCTCATTGGTAGAACCTAGAGTGTGGGAGGTCCTTGCTTTGAAAGAAAAATAAAGAAGTCACTGAGAACAGACAGAAAGAAAGAAGAAAATGCTGAGAGCAAAAGAGTATACTGTATGAAACTCTAGAACAGTCTGGCGGTAGAATGGGGAGCAGACTGGGAAAGGAGCCCAGGGATCTTTCTGAGAACGGACATGTCCTATGTCTTCATGGGGTATCATTTCATGGCTGGACACATTTTCAGAATTGCTCTACCTGAATATTCAAGATTTACTTATTCCACTGTCCTATATACATTTATATCTTAAAACAAAAGTGAAAAATTTTCCCATGATTAAGCCAGATGTTAGTTCTCATAGCTCTGGTCACATCCGCTCTGTATACTTTAAGGTTATATTATTAGATTTCTGCAATGCAGAATATTCCCGGTGAACTGAAACTTTCCTCTCCTCCCCGTTATTTTACTGTTTCATTTTAACCTATTTGCAGTGTTCCAAGATGTGGCTTGTTTTGATGAGGTTTCCTCTTTTGCAGTGGGCTTGCACTAACCCCAGCAGGGGCACATACAACCACAGAACTAGCTGCATGTTACTGACTCCCTCTGATACTCCGTTACTTGGACATCTATCTGTAAGGGACGACCCTGTCGCTTAGGCTCCAGCTCTGGCTTCAGCTCAGGACCAGCCAACATCAGAGAAGCAGCAGTTTCACCGAAACAAAAAACAGGCTGAAGTAGAGGGAGGATTTAACAGATGCTCACTGTCCAGTCGGGCTAACGAGAAAGGCTTGTTAAGAAGGCTCAGATTCAGAGAGGGCTCTGTAGGAGACTCGTCACATGACCAGAAAATACAGCAGTGACAAGAAGGGCAGCCTGGGCTTAGAAAGCAGAGGCTTAGCTTAAGGAGTAGGTGGTTGAGACGTAACTAAGTCGGCTCTTTTAAGTCTCAGTCTTTTTGACAGGCACGTGGTGCAAACGGAAGCACACAAATGCCAAGTGGGCTTTAGGGAGAGTGAAGGACAGTGGATCTGCCCCTGTCAGGCTGTCGTGGCTCCACTACCATTCGATGATCCCAAGGGGAACCTCGGCTTCATCACACCTGCACTCCCTTCCTGATTGGGGGCTCCGGGCCGCCACACCAGTAGCCTCTTTTTGATTGGTCGACTCCTGCTAGCTCTGTTGTCAATCAGACAATTCGCATATTTCCGGTGTAGCAGGACCAAAAGCTGTCACTTTCAGAGACCGTCACCCAACACTGCCTGTTTTCCACCGCCTCTTCCGCGTCTCCTACCATGTTATTTCAGTTAATAAACATACACTCTTTCTTTAAAAAAAAAAAAGTTTCATTTGTGTAATGTACGAAGTGTGCGTTTAGGCGGTTAAAGGCGAAGAAGGTTGTTTCCTGTTCGGTTCGCTAACCTAAACTAGCGAAAAGGCTCAGTACTGATTCTCACTATCCAGGAAATTGGATATAAACATATTAGCAATAGTTATAACAGTTGCTAATGGCACTGACATTTCAGCGATGAGCTTGAACATGAAACTATACTTTGGCCGGCTTTGTATAACTGCGGTTATCCTTCCAGAATGCCGTGCTGCAGATTTGTATTATACATTGTTATTATCTTAACCACTTTTTCTTGAGACAAGGTCTTGCCAGTGTATTTCAGAACGGCCTCGAGCTCCCTGTAGCCCAGGCTGGCCGCTAACTCGCGCCAATACTCCTGCCTCAGCCTCACGAGTGTTGGGACGATGGACAGGCGTGCGCCACCACGCCACCACACCCGACCTACCTGTTATCAATTTGAGATAAAATGCAATTTTTATTTCTGGTCGCGTGTGAGTGTTTTGCATGACTTTTGGTCCCTCGCGGCTCCTGTAGCATCCCTAGTAACGGCGACCCTGGCAACCGCCCGCCAAGAGCTGCCCGGTCGCGGGAGGCCGCGCCACCTTACCCGCCCCGGGCCAGCGCTGGCGCTTGCGCCTCGGAGGCGGGGTGATGGCCTCCTCGCACCAGGAGGCGAAGCTGGCGGCCGCCAGTCTCCACCTGCCGGTAAATCCCAGCACCAGAGCGCGGGTCGCTCGGTATGAGCGTGAAGACCCCTTAGCGGCCCTGGCGGCGGCAGCGGCGGCGGCGGCTGCGCTGGAGGAGGATGTGGAGGTGGCAAGGCCCGCGCGGGCGTCGGTAAAGCAGGGCGGGACGGGGCTGGGCGGGGCCGGGCCAGGCCGGGCGCGGGCTGGGGGATCTCAGAGCCGGTTCGGGTCCCATCCGGGCGCGGACGGGCCGAAAGGTGGGGTGCCTCGTGCAGACCCTCCAGACCTGGCAAACCGGCTCTACTGCCTCCGCCTTGTCCCTTCACCCTTCGAAAACATACTCACAACCGGCGTGTTTCAAAATCTTACTAAACAGATTGTAGTAAAACTTTCTTGGAGAGCATTTTTTGATTGTAGAGTGCAAAGTACAGTACGTCTTACCCTCCAGCATGTATCGGGCAGAACAGGTTCCCCCTGAGGAAGACTGGTCTGCCCCATAGTAACATAAAACTTCAGATGAATCAGTTGTGCCGTCCCCTGCGTTTCATTGTTATTTTAACTTCTTGGTCAGCAGATTTTCGCACAGTAGATTCGGGGTTTAAACTGTGGGTGGCTCAGTCGCAGGTAGAGCTAAGCATCCGGGCAAGCAAAAGGCTGAACGCTCAGTGTTTCTTAAAGGGACCTTCGGGGTGGAGGGAGACAGTCTGCAAAAATCGTTTCTTCAATGCCAGATGTGTCGCGGGCACCTGTGCAGCAGGCGGAGGGCGGAGTCTGCCGTCTGCTCTATTCACTGACAAGATGGGAACCTTGAATTTTGCAGTATAAATCTCCTTGTCCCCAGTTAAAGTTCCTTAATGCCATATGTCCCAAGCTGCTCAAATACAAAATATTATGGTTCAGAGATTATAAAAATCACCGAATATTATGAAATTCTAGTTTCTGTAAACTATACTAAAACTATCAGTGAGAAAAATCTATAGCAAGCTTTTTATGGCTAATATTTT
>PVIR01038882.1:0-14277 GCA_004026965.1 Petromus typicus | reverse complement strand
TCCACGTGGAGAAGAAGACAGAAGACAAAGCCTAAACACTTTCCTTTGAATTGCCAAGATTTTCTGTGGTATCATCTCTATTTGATTCTATTTCTGAAGGTATAATCTGTCCACTCTAGCCAAAGAAGGTGTATTCAAGGTTCAAGTTTTGCTGGTCCAGATGGTTTACCTGAATTACAGTGAAGTCTGTCCTGCCTTTGCAGGGGAAGGTCTGGATCAAGATATGGTTGGCCTGATGGAGGGATCATCATACTACAGTCCTGTTATAATGGAAATGACCAGAAACCAGGGACAGAAAGAAGGTGCTGCTTGTTGAGGATCTGTTAACCTCTCATAGCTGGAATTTCCTCCTTGATTGCTAACCTGAAATTCCAAAAGATTCTGGGAGCCTCCGTGTGTGTGTGTGTGTGTGTGTGTGTGTGTGTGTGTTACTGAGGATCAAACTCAAGACTGTGAATTTGTGAGGCAGGCGCAGTGCCCCTGAGCTAAATGCCCAGCCCATCAGGAGTCCCTTAATCCTCTTTTGGATCAAAAGAGGCTGACCCAACAGTGAGAGAGCATCCAAGCAATGCTTTCTGCCAGACATGGTATACACTATACCAGATATGTGAAGATCTTTGCCTAAAAATTGAAGTTTAAACTCTGTTTTGATTAATTTTTTTCTACTGCAAGAATTTTAGATGCATTTAGCTTAGTAATTTAGACCTATTTCTCCAAAGGTGCTTTTGGCTGATTTAAGTGAGGACCATTTTCTGATTCACTCTCTATTTTTCATTTCAAGTTACCTTATTATGTCTTCTCCAAGCACAGTAGTCCAGTCTTTGGTCACAGAGTTAATATGATTTTCTTTCTGAGGCAGAACTTCTATTTGTACCTTGAAAACTTTGAACATTATTTTCTAGTCATTCATTTCGCCCACTTGTTCTTTCTATGCTTCAGCTTTTTTAGAAACTCTGGCTTTCCTGAAGTTAGAATTTTCATTCAGACATCTCTTACTGCTCCTTCAAGTTGTTCTTTGTTGATTGAAAGTAAGATTACTTTGACTTCAGCTGCTTGCGATGTAAGGGATTTTGATTGCTCTACTAGGGACTATATCCTTCTGGAAATATTTTCCATCCTCAATAACTGTTGTTGAGAATGTTTAAATTTTCTCTTGTTTGATTTCTGTTCTGCTTGATTAGAAAGATTATTTCCTCTTGAAGTTTCTGTCTCTATCTACCCTCTCACAGTCTGCCTCCCAACTCTTGCTTTCTCCCAAAAAAAAGCCTCCTTTAGAGATCCCTGGAAAGCTTCACACTGTTTATGAATAAGGCTGAATTTTTCAAGCAGTTTACATTTTTGTTGTTAGTCCTAAAAAGTAAAGTTTTTTTCACTTCACATTAAGGCAGCTTCTAATTGACTGAAAACTACATAAAAGTAAAAGAACTACAAAAAGACCAACAATAACTGCCTCTCACCAATTCCCATAGTAAAATAAAGGGATCAGAGTCGGGTTGCCTTTCTGGAGACAATATGATCACAATTCTACTCCTTCCTGGTAAGGCTTGTAGTACTGCTGAGGAGCAGCACTGGGCTTTTTCAGGAGGTAAGGCTGCTTTGGCAGTTGCCTCCACCACTAAGTACTGGCTGAGAACTCTCAGAATTCTGTCTGGGACCGAACCTGCACCTGGCAGCCAGAGCAGGGTACTGCTCAGCCTGCTACAGGGACAGGTGGGAGGATCCCAGGGATCAAGCCCCAGGAGGCATCAAGTGTCTCAGTACTCATTAGCAGAGACCTGAGCCCCTGTATTGTGCTTTGTATCTTGGATTAGTGCAGGTCCTCACCATCCCGGGAGGTTGTGATGCTCCCTCTCCAAACCACCCTCCCAACTCTTTGGTTCTGGGAAGGGCTCTGTAAGACATTACAGAAGCAAAGCATTTATGTTCTTTCTGTAAGTAAGTCTTTAAGAAATACCTAGCAATATGAACTATTTTCAAATCAAAGACTTTCTCATAAATAAATGAAATTATGTTAACAAAAAATCATTTTCTAGTAGAATATGTTGCTAGCACCACAATTAGACAAAAATTTTATTCTGAAAACTCCAAATATTAATGTATCTTCCTGTCTGCCCATAGCCAATTTTGCTTATACATTTCATATTTGCTCAAGAAATTGTTAAAGAAAATTAACACATTGTACGTTAAAATATAAAAACTTTGAGAAATTCATTAAATATACTTAAAATGCATTGAGTTAGAAAGTTTTTGTAGAGAGTTGGTAATAAATGGACAAGTGAAAGTAGATACTTTAAAGTATGAAATCTCTGCCCTTCACTAAGAACAGTAGGAAATGCTCAACATTTGGTTCTACTATTAGCAGTACCACTTTTTGTACTGGTCCCTGTGATGGAACTCCAAAAATTCAGGACTTTTCTTAGTCAGCAACTATGGTACCACTTTTGCCTTTGTTAAAAGCTGGGTATCTGAGGGTGTCTAAGGGCATGACTCTGCTCTCAGGGATATGCACATAACAAGCCACAGTTATCTAAGAATAACAACATATTCAACCACCCTTGTAGCATGGACAAGACCATGCAGCAAGTGTGTAGTATCAGTATGACTCAATAAACTGATAAGACCCCAAAACTCCTCTATAGATAAAAAATGACCAAAGAAAAGAGCTTTATTTCATGATACTAAAGAAAATAAATCAGGGCCGGGGATTTAGCTCAGTGGTTCGCGTGCCCATCTTGCAAGCACAAAGGGCTGGGTTCGGTCCTCGGTAACCACATACAATACTGGGCATGGAGACTCACGCCCAGCAGCACTCAGTACCACATACCACAGTGCCAGGCATGATGGCTCATGCCTGTAATCCCAACACTCGGGAGGCAGAGGCAGGAGGATTGCTGTGATGTGAGTTTGAGGCTGAGCTCAGGGCCAGCCTGAACTACAAAGCGAGACCCTGTCTCAAAGAAAAAAAAAAAATAATAAAGAAAAGAAATCAATCACTATATTCCTAATATTAATGACAGCTAAGTTAAGTAGACATTAATAGGCAATCAGACAAGGAAAGGCCTTTGAAGATGTCAGTGCAGAAGAAGAGAAGAGTGATTTTTGCACACTTGCACTGACCATCATTCGCCCTTCACTCACAAACATTCCCTATGATCTTCACCCTCTTTTCAAGTCCTACATAAACTTGATTTCTCTCCCAAGTAGATATTGATCTCCCTCCCTCCCTCTTTTCTTTTCTCCCTCCCTCTCCCTCCCTCTCTCTCTCTCTCTCCTCTTCCTCTTCCTCCTCCTCCTTCTCCCTCTCTTCTTTCTATGTTGGTCCATCTACATACACAATGATACACATACATACTGATGAAATAAATTTGGCTCTGCCCAGTTAATCGCTAAAACCTGCACTTGGTTTCAGCCTCTGTTCACACCTGAACAGGAATAAAACTTTTTTTTTTTTCAAAGCCTGCCTCCAAGTAGCCTTTCATATACTATTTATAACAAGGGCCAGCAGTGTTTTCCAGGGATTTAAAGGATACACACCTCAGCCCAAGAACCTCTCCTGAATCTCTGGGTGTGATGGACAGAAATGACTGACAGGAAGTCAAGTCATTTCAGGGGCTCTTAATATACATTCTTGTCCTAAAATTCACTCTGATCCTAAATACATGCATGACATGTAGTACACATTTATGAAACCTTAAAGAGTCTTGAGTAAGGTGAAGGTTACTGAAGGGTAGGAGATCCAGTGTGCTTGTGCTCTCCCCTAGCACATCAGAGATCTCTTGAGTTATTGTTATGTGATTTTCCACTCCAGAACAATGAGTTTCCTCTCTTCCCATCAAGTATTCTCCCCAGAACTGACCTCCTTTCTTACAGTTCTGCTCTGATAAGCTGGATAATTTTGGCCCTGAGCTGGAGGCCCTCACTCTAAGGACCAATTTTAGGTGAAGTTAGCTCCAGTCCCCCAAGGATATGAAAGAGAAAAATTATACTATTTAAGATGCCTCTGAGATCACGTTTGCACAGCCTACAACAGGTGCTAACATATCCTTGTAGACTCACTCCTGGCTTCCATTCTGAAAAAACTGAGATAAATTTTATTCCCACCCCCCAAAAAAAATCAAAAAGAAGCAACAGATTTTTCTTTGTACACTGCTTTGTACACGGCTTATACACTTTCTTTGTACACTAATTTTTCTTTGTACACTCTTAATATAAAAAAAACAGGCTAAGAAAAATGGCCACTAACATGGCACACTGATTACCATACCATCTTCCAATTGGATCTTTTCTGTTAAAATCATGGACCGGACTCCAAGATTCCTTGTGTACATTATGGCACTCCCACAAGACCCTATACTGCACGGCACTTGTCACATCCATGATGTGACCCCATATCTCTCTTCCATGACCCTTCCTTTCTAAAAGGAAATGTGATGAATGAAGATATCCTAGATGATCCATCTTTAGTGTCAACAGGACCTTTCCTCGTTCACCACCACCAAATTTGCCATCTCCAGCTTGTTCAGCCGGCTTCTCCCACTTTCACTGCACCACCTGCTTTGCCATCCTTTGTTTGCCACATACCTAAGCAGACACTTCCTACAGAGCAGGAGTCTCCAATCTTTTTAGCACCAGGGACAGGTTTCATGGAAGACAGTTTTTCCACAGATAGAAGGAGGGGTGGTTTGGGAATTAGACACGTAGAAGGTATACACAATCCAGACTCCTCACTTGCAGTGGGGTTCACACTCCTATGAGAATCTAACACTTCTACTGAGATGACAGGACGTAGAGCTCACATAGTGATAGGGGAATGAGAAGGAGCTATAAATGCAGGTGAAGCTTTCCTGGCCCCTCTGCCACTCATCTCCTGCTCTGCAGCCTGGTTCTTAATAGCACAGATCCTCGCCTAGGGGCTGAGGGCCCCTGATAGAGGCCCTATAGAACAAGTATAAAATTTCACACTTGCAGGGCCCTCTGTTTACACTGACATCCTTCAATTATTTCAGAGAAAATCTTATCCCTTAGGGAAGCAACAAATGGAGAGTTAGGTGTCATCAATTTGCCATCCCTTTCAAATGTCCAATCTTTCCTAAATCTGATCTATGCTGGCTCTTTTAGTTAGAACTTGTCATAATTTACTAGAGGACTGTGGAGTCCTCTAGTTGTCTTTGATTTAACATGGAAAAAATCTTTATATCATAATTTCCACCAGCTATAGTCTGAAAGAAAAGGCAACAACCTGGACATTGGCTAAGGCTTGAGCAGATAAACACCATGCTCAAAATCCTAATAAGAGTAGGCCAGGGGCAACTCTAGTTTCCAAGAAGTTGGGAAGAAATGCAGGACCAATAAAAACAGACTAGACAAAATTGTACAATAACTTGTCTCATTCATGGAATGAAAACAGCCACTATAAAGCTGATAAGTTGTAATAAGGTTAAGGAAACTACCCAGGGCCCAGTAAAAATACTTCCCCCTTTCAATCCTGCTAGGTGAAGCTACATAGCAATGCACCAATCTAAACTCAGGATCTACTGAGGGAAAATATGTTTAGCTGTTTTCTTTATTAGTCAGTCAGCCCCTTATGAGGCAGAAGTTACACTCTCTAGACCAAGGCCCTAAGACATCTCTTTCAATGCTAATGAAGTGGCTTTCAAGTGGCTTTCAAGATGACACTGTCAACAGTCAAAAATATGCCAGAGACAGATGTCAGACTGCAGCCATCATCCAATTTCTCTTATTTCAGGATAAGGTAAGAGGCCTTCTTACAGGTAAGAACCTCAACGTCTGTCCTCAGTGCATCAACCTGAGGTACATGGGCAGGGATTATAAAGTACAGAAAACAGATATTGTATTAGTAACTTTCCTCTTATTACTGACACAAATACCGACACCCAAAAGAGGGGAAGGAGTTACTTGTTTTAGAATTTGCAGAGGTTTCATCCATAATCTGCGGACTCGGAGGCCGAAATGCAAACAGACATCATACAGGAGAAACAACACGGCACGCACAAGGCAGCAAAGATAACAAGGGAGGCAGTTCATCAGACTGACACCATCGCAGCAACGGGAAAGGAGAGAGCTTCACCACATCTCTCTACCTTTTATCCCATCCAGATTACAGGGAATATGGCAGTGTGAAATCACTCACTGTTGTGTACTGGTTAGTCATCACACACCCTTAATCCCAGCATCACAAATTCCAGATTCAGCTGCCCCTGACCAAATGGGGCTTTGAGGGGACACGCAGACCCAAACCTAAACAGACATCTACTTGGGTGCTGCCCTAACTGCAAATGGGGTGGAGGAGACCGGAAGCAGAATTGCCCCCTTCCTCGAGAAGCAAGGCCCTTCACCAAAATGACCATCTCCATTACATACGGCAGAAGGAAGGAAGACTGTTTCTGTCCAAATGACAGTTCGGAGTGAACTGAGTGATAACAGCTGTGAATTGGAGAGAAGTATTTTCCTAGACCAAGGCTATCCAGAAGCTGAGCAGGTTCCCACATTTTCTGTCTATATTGAGGAGTCCCCTATAACTTTAGACAGGGCAGGAAAGGAAATAGAATTCTTTTTCTCCCCTCTGAGTTGGCCCATCAGTTGCTTCAAGTCATTAAAGGAGAAGTCATTCAATTTTAGATTAATCAACAGTATACCATTGGGAATGGAGACAAAATTTCTTTTCATCTTTTGTTACTTGGTAGGTATCTTCAATAGCAGCCTCATTTCACTGTTAATAACTATTCTCTTTACAAATGGACATGACACAGCCTCCTCATGGTCAAGCACTTTGCTAGTGAACTTCTGGTGATCTGACAGTCACAGAAGGCATTATAAATGCATTTAACAGTTTGCATAAGTTAGAGAACCAAGCTGGAACAAAATTTTGAGTTGGAGCACTTTCATATATGGAAACTTTGCTTCTCCATGCTTGTTGATGAGTCAGTGCTCATTGGTGAGAAAGGCAACAATTTCCCTGCTGATTCTGTGCCAAAGAACTGCAGGGTTGAACCTTCTTAAATGAAGCCTTTCATACAACATAGTTATATGTGTCATCAAAGAAAAAGTTGGTGTGAGTTTAAAATGGTTTTTGAATGCCTTGCCAATTGGCCCAAATGACTCATGGTCTTCTAGGTCAAAGAAGCTTTGATTACCTTGATGTCTACAGAATGGCTGGTGAATCACATTCTTTAAAGTCTAGAGTTTTTCCAGATCTACCACTGGTAGAAATATTCCAGGATTTACCCTGGAAAATAACATGTTCAGTTGCTTTGTTGTCTGCACCAAGGGACTTCCCAACCATGTAATACACCAAAGAGAACACAACCTTAATGAGCTTTTACTTGGACTTCAAGATCAGCCAGGTCTGGTCCTTCCAATATATCAAACTTGTCAGTCTGAGAGGACACTTCTGTCACCCTTCACTTAGGTCTGACAATCAGGAACTAATTCAGAGAGTGCAGCAAACATCCTTGGCACTATGTTCAGCATCAGAGATACTGTCCCACCAAATGTTAGACTATTGGCTCTCAGCAACTTGTCGAGAACATTGTGTGCTGCTTTTAAGACTAGCTCAGCAGATATAGGGCAATGTCTCCAATCTCAGTTTCACCAATCTTCATTAATGGGTATCATGACTGCCCATTGCTGTCACTTCAGAACTCTTTATCAGCAAGAAGCTGCCTTTTTAGCTCTGATATTATTCTCTGGCATGAGCTATAGCTCTCCATTTACCTTCATTGGCATTTACAGGCAACCTCAAAACCAAGAGTTACTCCTCTCTTGGTATGGAGTCTTGAGGACAATTTGTTCACAGATTCCCTTACAGTTTTACTTAACAGTCAAATCCTCCTACTAGAGAAATATAATCAGTCAAGTTAAAACCCATTTGTGTTTGCTCAATTCTCCTGGACCTCTAGAGACTCTTAGGCTGCCAAATCAAATAAAGATAATGGTATTCCATGCCTGTTATCATCAAACTTAAGGGTCTCACTAAATACTCTAAGAAGCCCCAATATCCCCGGAAGCCTTAAGCTAAATGAGGTTTACAGCCTCCGTAAACAAGTTCTTAAACACTGGATTATTGCAACCTTATAATTCTTCATGCAACGCTCCCATTTTGGCAGGAAAGAAATCAGATGGGATTTACTGTCTAGTACAAGATTTAGAGGCAATGAGGCAGTAATCCTTGTATATTTGATAGTGTCCAATCCTTAGACATACTCCACTTTGTCCAATATGAACAAAACCACCCTGATTAACCTCAAGGATACCACACTGCATACCAGTACACCCTGACTCACAGTTTCCCTTTGCTATCATCTGGCAGCACCCAGACTCTCAATTAGCCCAGCAGTTAACTTAGACAGTTCTATTACAAGACTTGTGCAAGTTCACCCTCAAAGGCACAGATTGTTCCCAGAAGATAAAATTCTTGGCTAGTCTTCACCTCTGGAAATAGAAGTTTACCTAATTCTAGAAAGGAAATCATTCTAAATATGGCTCATCCAGCCATTACCCAGCCTCTCCTTTCTGGTAATGCAGGTATAGGATGAATTGTCCTCCAAGCCCTCGCCACTGTGACTTCATTTTGTGCTGAGATCTTGTTCAGCTGTCTTGCACCCTCTGCAGTTTGTTTTAACACATTACATACTCTGTGTAGCACTACAAGTTGCTTAGATCTGCCGAAGCCTCTCCTCTTCAGAGAGGTCATGCTCCACAAATAAGCTAAAGCTGCATGCTAGACTATGGTACAGCTGGACCATTCACAACCAAGGCTAGATGGTACTTGCTAAGACCAGCAATTCCTCCATAAAGATCAGATGGAATGGGAGTACATACATTTCCCAAGGAAACTTGGTGCTATTGTTCTTTTCAGTGTTCTAATTAGTACTCTATAAAACCAATGACCTAGCACAGGAGGCGGTATTGCAGCTGAAAGTCAGCTACTGTAACGTGAATAAGCCCTAATGAACTCATTTACTTTCCTTGCTGGGTTTGTCCATGTTGTTCTTTAGACTGTCAGCTCCCTCTAGATTTGGAGATGAATGAATTTTAAGAACTTTAAGCAACACCTGGAGTCTGAACAGGAACTGAAAGATCCATGGTTGACTCAGGGAGGAGAGACTGTGGGAGAATCCCAGGGTGCCCTTTCTCCACATCTATGGAGTGGTAAACCTCTAGATGGGTGTGGTCCACCCCAAAAGTATTTAATGGCCTGCAGAGCATCCTCAATCCCTGACGGGAGTCTAGATGAGACAGGATTTCAGGAGTGCTGTTGCTGCTGAAGCTGTTGCTGCTGTAGGTAGAAAGATACTGAAGCTGCTCAGTTGTCTGCCAGAAGGAAATTACTTGAAGGGGAAACTCCAGCACCAAAAGAATGTCCAAGTAGCATCCTCTGCTTTAGCCTTTGAACAAGCAGGGAGATCAGATAAAAGGGAGGATGAGACAGAAGTCCTAGCCTGTCAGTTCTGACAGCGAGGGAGGGTAAAAGGAAAAGAGAACAGATAGCTCAGATAACAAAGAGGGATAACTAGTAGTGAGCCTGGGGGGTTACCAAGTCTGACCACTGCTACAAAGGGGGAGCAAGTCCATGATTCAGCATGGAGATGGGACATTAATTAAAGTCCCGTTCAGGAGGCCAGCATCATCAGGGAATGATGCCTCTGAACTACATGTTAGGGAAAACTTCACAACAACTAAAGAGCTTCTGACTGCCTAGTTTATGAGGCTTTGGGATATGGGAACAGATGGAATCAACCTAAGCATTGCAGAGGCCTGAAAGCTGAGCTGTGTAACAACCCACCTCTCTGAGACAGAAGCTGCATAATTTCTAGCAGTATGAGGGAAATCACTCCCGTATGGACTGGCTCACAGGGGCCATCAAAGACACTGAGATTTCATCTGTTGAAGTACCTGTGTATATTAGAGAATGGAAAACTATCAAGGAGAGGCTGGCAGTGTTAGGGGAACTGGGGATGTGGGAGGATACTTTAAATGCCCAGTTCACGGGCCAGATACAAACAGGCCAGAAATAAATTTACCAGGAATCTGAGATGAAAGTTAATCCAAAGGAACCCAAGGAATGGTATGGAGCCCTTGTGGCCTTGTTAAGCTCATTTGTGGAGCATGACCTCTCTGAAGAGGAGAGGCTTCGGCAGATCTAAGCAACTTGTAGTGCTACACAAACAGAGTATGTAATGTGTTAAAACAAACTGCAGGTACAGAGTATGCACTGTGTGTTAAATAAACTCCAGGCAGAACAAACTGCACCCTGAATAGTGACCAGGGTCCAAATATGGTAGGGTTTTTGCCATACATGCTGGAATACTATAGAACAATGAAAAATAACATTGTTATGGTTAGTTTACTTATGGGGGGCTCAAAAACTAGAACAACAGTTCAATAACAAAGGAAAAGGGACATACTGTATGTTGTTGAGCTTTTAACATTGCTTATTGAAGAAGCAAAGGAATTCATATGGTGGGAACCTCAGCCACTTTCCAGATGTGGGGGTATACAATGTAGCCTGCATGTAAGTGTCACACAGGGAGAGCAGAAGCACCTTGAGCTGCTCACTTATTGGTCCTGTACTAATGTACAAAAAATGTGGGCCCTTACCAGGGTAGAATGTACCCTTATTTATGGCAATCCCCAGAACCATAAAGGGCAAAGGATGAGGGTAAATTGACATGGAAACAGAATGGTACAAGTAGAGAAGACTACAGTAGTACTATCGTTTGTACCCCAATGATTACATAGCAGGGGTCAATTTTGCCTATGATTCTACCCCCTCGGAAGACTTGTAACCTGAAACAGGTGCATCAACAGCACTGTGGAGCCACTAGTGGCCCTATGAAGCTCGAGTGCTAACTGTATCTCCCCCTGCTCACTTGATAAAGTCTTCCCAGCTCAGGCCCATCTTAATTGGGGGATACAATACTACTTCTTCAACATCACCGTTGTAGATGGGGAATTTTGGGACAACTGATAGTCATGCAAAGAGCTAGCCACTTTCTTTGCACAGAATGGGGAACCTAGCAGTGCAAGATCATGCTCCTTCCAGTACTTTAGATAGAGTTTGTACCACTCAGGGTGGCCCTTCAGTTTGCTACCCTCCAACTTATCTGAATGGAATAAATTGTTAAAATATAATTGTCTTTTTTATCAATAATGCCCACCCAAAAAGTATGCCACCAAGGCAGACCACTCCCCCCACTGACCCAGCTCCTGTTATGGCACTGGTCCCTCAAACCTTAGCACTTTCATGTAAGGAAGCTCATCGCTATTCAACTCAATCAGTCATCACTCTGCTGCTAAGAATATTCTTCTCTAGTGACCTATACCTGGAAGAAGTGCAACTGAATTAAAACCATTAAAGGTCACTTATGACATCATTTCAGAGAAAGAGATAAGCTAAAATAATAAACACAATCCATTAGTCCCAGTAACTTATCACCATCAAGCTTAAAAGGTGCTTCAACCATTTTGACAAGTCCACAGATTCCAAGCCAAGTTGCAGTTTCCTTAACATCCACAAGACTCCCCAAAACTTTATAGTAGTTTCAGGCCCATACACCTTGTGAGGACTGACTTCCTAATCCCACTCCTTTGGCTGTCCTTGTATATCCTCCAAGTGTTTTTCTAAGACTGTGGTGCCAACGGTATTAAACTCTGTGAAAGGCAGACTTTAATGTCAACTCAAATAATGCCTGGTAGCTCCTGATTTAAGGTGGATGTATAACAGGATCATGGTGACCTGACGAAAGCATTATAATGACTTTCCCAGATCATCCTCACACTAAAATCAAATATAAAGATCCCCTCTTTCTCTCTGCCAGCATAAACCTCTTTTGGAAATTGCTTACCACTCTCTTACAGTGTATTAATAAACTTAAATAATAAAATTTTTATTTAAAAAAGAGGAAATGAAGAAATGACTGTAGGGAGAAGGGAGAGGAAGGAAAGACAATTCTAAAAAGGAATTAAGATGTATTATGTACATGTACCAATTCCCTACAAGGAATGTAAACATGTATCACAAATATGTACTAATAAAATAATAAAAATAAAAATAATAAAACTTTTTCAATTTTCCTTGACTGTTGGAAAAATCTTTTACCTCTTATAATTACTGGTCTTCTATAAAGCATCTCACATAAACTCTACCAGTTCAAAAGAGACAGCAATACAAGTAGACTGATGTCTTTCCTCAAAAGCTAATAATCATCAGTACATGCTCTTGCTTGTATTTGGCTCCCTGCATTTTCTCTATATATTCTCTCATTCAAGCCACACCATAATTCCTTAATAGTATCAGCTAGTACATGGAAAATCAAAAAGTTTTAAGCTCTTAATAAGTAGATGGAAGCTCAAATATTTCAGTTTGCTACAAATCACCATAATGTGATGCGGTCTGAAGTTGAGCCCACATTGTGTTAAAGCTTTTATCTTTACCCACTATGTAATTCAGCTCAGCTCCAGTTCTAGTACATTATGTTTGAAAAGAATTAACTGATAATATTTCAAAGGAAGAGACCAGGGTGAAAACAGATTTTTCTAATGAAGGAAGTTTAAGAATACTTATACTGGCAGCTAGAAAACCTTCCAGAATCTTTTATGTTTCAACAGAAAATAATTACATTTTAAAAAATAAATTTTTAAACTAGATATAATATGTATACATGCATATATGTACCATAGTATTCTATATAATTCTAATTTTTAAAAAAGATTTTTGTTATTAAAAACAATAAAGATTTTTATTATTAAAAATAGTAATGTTTGCATAATGTGGGGGATTGATACACATATGTATCATATCTTGATCACTTTTTTTTTTTTTTTTAGGTTTTTTGAGACAGGGTCTTGCTTTGTGGTTCAGGCTGGCCCTGAGCTCAGCCTCAAACTCATCACAGCAATCCTCCTGCCTCTGCCTCCCGAGTGCTGGGATGACAGGCGTGAGCCACCACGCCTGGCACTGTGGTATGTGGTACTGGTTGCTGCTGGACGTGAGTCTCCACACCCAGTATAGGTATGTTGTTACCGGGGATCGAACCCTAGTCCTTGCGCTTGCAAGACAGGCGCCGGAACCATTGAGCTAAATCCCCGGCCCCATCTTGATCATTTTTATATCCCTTCCCTCCCCTCTCCTCCTTCCCCAGATTTCCTTTCCATCTCTGTAGAGTCTACCTCCTTGTTTTTTAACAAACCTCTTTTATTTCACTCTTTAAATTACTTTTATTTTGTGTATCATATTGAAGAAACCATGTGATATTTTAATCTATTATGACTGACTTATTTCACTTAATATTATGGTCTCAAGATCTCTGAGTTTTCCCACAAATGATTCAAATTTATCCTTCTTTATGGCTGAACAGTACTGCATTGTGAATAGTTTAGACTACATATTCTCTTGTTCTCTATACTGCTGTCATATTTACAGTTACTGATAAGGACACTGTAAGAAAGATTGTACATTAGAGATACAGAGTCCTTAGTGTTGCTAACCAGCAGAAAGACGAACTGATTGAAATCTAAAGTTGAAGTACTTTGTTGAAGTACTTTGTTAGGTACAAGCATCTCATAATAATGTCTGAAACCTTCTTTGAGGATGGGGTATTGGGAGGGGGAAGCACATTTAAGAGGTTAAACCTTATGGGAGGTGCTTAGGTGACAGCATGCCCTCAAAAGGGACTGGGGAACTCTGCTTTCATGGCCTTGGTCTTTTTTTCCTGACGTAAGTTGTTTCTGCCACGCATGCCATTGTGACGTGCCACCTTTGCTAAAGCATTAAAACTTGCAGCACTCGGTGTTGGAGTAGGGCCTCTAGAACTGTAAGCTAAAAAATAACTATTTCTTGATAAATTAATTGCCTCAGGCATTTGATTACTCTAATGAGAAGTGAACTAATACAAATGGCTTTGGGTTAGATTTAGGAGAGAAAACAGTTATGATTTCAGGCTTTACTTGAAAGAGAGTATTTATGTTTACTTCTACTAATTTGAATTCAGGAGATTTCCACGAGTTACTAACCTTCCCCTCTGAAAATTTTTCATTTAAAAAATGAAAAAAATATAGGGGCCAGGAGCTGGGTCAGTGGGGGGAGTGGTCTGCATTGGTGGCATACTTTCTGGGTGGGCATTATTGATCAAAAAGACAATTATATTTTAACAATTTATTCCATTCAGATAAGTTGGAGGACAGCAAACTGAAGGGCCACCCTGAGTGGTACAAACTCTATCTAAGAATATTCTATCTAAAATAAAAATATAGGGC